>CAEGAG010104826.1:0-15522 GCA_903067065.1 Brachyrhaphis terrabensis | reverse complement strand
GGAGGAGACGGAGCGGCTGCATGCCCAGCTCCAACAGGCAGAGCTGGACAAAACCTCCCAGCTGACGAGCCTGCAGGGGACACTGCAGAGCCAGACACAGCAGCTGGACAGCTGCCAGGCGCGGGTCAGCTCCCTAACAAGCTTTCAACATGGAACACAGGCTAGCTGTATGGAGAGTGAAGAGTCCCAAATTACTGTACATAACGGAAGTTACAAAATAATTATTTAAGTCTCTTTCATTTTATTAAAACTGGAAAAAAACTGGAAATATTTTTTTCATTCAGAATCTCTTAAGTGCCTCAATTTAATGTATTTATTTCATTTTGAAAACTAGATTTAATATTTTTAAATCTAGTTTTAAAAATATTAAAACTAGATTTTAATATTTTTAAATATTAAAATTTAATATTTTAATATTAAATTTATTAAAATATTAATAAATTTAATATTTATTAAATATTAATAAATTAATAAAGATGTGCTTCAAGATTATTTCTTGAAGCACATCAAGAAATAATCATGATGTGCTTCGGCCTCTGCCGAAGCACATCATGATTTAATTTAAACTGTCAACTTCACCCTTCAAACTGAGTGAGCTTCAGTAGAGACCCCGACATCTGATTGGCTGCTTCAAGCATCAAATCAAAACAACATTTTCCCTGAAAAGTTCAGAAATAACTTGTTATTCAAATAAATTATTTCAGGTTATAACAACTTGACATGAAGCAGCCTATCAGCCGATCTCTACAAAAGCTGTCCTAATCCCGCCCACTGAGTTTAATGGCTGAAGTTAATGGTTTGAATTCATGTGTGCTTCAGCACAGGAACAAGAAATAATTTAAGTCATGAAAGATTTTTTGCAATAAATCTAGTTTTTACAATACAAAAGTCAATACATTTAATCAAGGCACATATAATTAATTTTATATTTAATCTGTTATGTCTATATTTCCAGTTTAATAAATTAATAACACATTTAAATAATTTTTGCATGTTATTATAATTTGTCAGTCTTTGCTCTCCATATACCTTATTAGACATACATATTTATTAGTGGTTGAAATGACAGCGCTGCTTGGTGTGTGTCGTTCAGATCTCGTACCTGGAGGTGGAAGTGGAAACGCTAACAGAGCAGCTTCAGAGTCCGGAGGTGTGTGAGGAGGACCAGAACGGCTGTGTTACCGTGGACGACCTGGATCACATCCACCGGGTCAACAGAGAGCTTGAGCAGCAGCTCAGCGATAAGAACCGGGTCAGACATCTTATCTACTCTTCAGTCTGTTGGATGGCCCATCTTTTAATATGCATTTAAAAACACACTGCTGTCTCCCATCATAAAACACACATGTTGTTTTCAGACCATCAAGCAGCTGCAGCAGAGGCTGGCAGAGTTAAAGAGGACTCTACAGAAAGAACTGGTAATACCTGGAGCATCTATCTGAAAGCACATGTGCATACTAAAAATAATAGGTTAAACAGGTTACTGATTAATTCCTAGATTGTTCTAAAATCCCTGTTTCTGTGTTTGCTCAAGAAATTAAAGCCTGAACACGAAGCTGAAGGGAAGGAGAAGTGTTTGGAAAACCGAGCAGAAAAACAGGAGCGTGTTAATTTGGATCCACCACTGTCAGCTGCCCCGAGCCCGCCCACTTCCAACACCACCGTGACCAACACCGCTGACCTCAACGACTCACGGGAAATCAACTTTGAGTATCTCAAGCACGTCGTCCTCAAGTTCATGTCTTCGAGGGAGGCGGAGGTGAGTCATCACCACATGGATTCTTCCAGGTCGATCCAACCAGCATGCACTAAACTAGTGGTGTCTCGTCTGTTAGGCTTACCAGCTGATCAGAGCTGTGTCTGTGCTGCTCAACTTCACTCGGGAGGAAGAGGACATGCTGAAGCAAACTCTGGAGTACAAGGTTGGGGCTGTTTTTAACTTTCACGTGTTCTAAGGTACACTTTAGTTTTGGGAGTTTTTGGTGACAATGTAATTGTGGTTTCATATTTTACTGAGTTCCTTCTTAAATTAAGCTGTTCCTGAACAACTGGAAGCATTTCCAGTGCTTTAGCAGGAGGATTGTGGTTCTACCGCTCTATAATATTTAATATGTTTGAAAGTACACTTAGTCTTGATTAATTTTAGTGGAATTTTATACAATAGTGCATAATTGTGATGTGAATGGAAATGCATGTTTTTCAGGCTCCGACCTGCATGGTATTTTTATTTCATTTACAAATTATGGACATTTTGTTGTTGGTTTATCACAGGAAACTACAAAAAAAAATGCATGCTGATGTTTGCATGGGGATGTAAATATGTATACCTTGGCTTCCTCTGAATTAGATAAAGCACCACGGGTTAACAATAATGCCAGCTGTGTCTCCTCTCTGTTCTAGATGTCCTGGTTTGGATCCAAACCTTCTCCTAAAGGAATCATCCGGCCTTCCATCTCAGGCTCTTCCACTCCCTGGAGCTGATGAGCATCAAAGTGAACTGCAGTGGTGAAACTGAAGGAAATAAAGGACCAGATTAGCCAGGAAGAGGACCTCTTTGAGTTGTGGTTCCTGTTATTGACCTTTGAACCTCCTCCTGCTCTCTGTTACCAGTTGTCTGTGTGTTCCTGGCAAAAAAGGATCTACACAGTATTGTCAAGACACAACCACCTTGCATTTGGAAATAGATTTTTAAAGGGAACTGACAGTCTTGTTAGTATCTGCTGCAGGTATCTGAATTTACCTCTGACGTTTGACACAAATTGAATGTTTTCCCCTTTGTGATGCTGTAAGAGAGAGGCAGACTGATTATCGCCTCACATCTTATGTATGTTCTGTTCAAAAAAGCATTACCATGACAACACTGCCCTCACCAGACAATGTTGGCATGGTATTCAGTGCTTCTCATGTTTAAATCCAAAATGCTTTCATCAATGTTAGTCTGTACAAAAGACTAAACCTGCATTGGCTTCCGTTCTAATAAGTAAAATGGACATAATTATTGACACTGGTGTCTCTGGATCCAGACTGTCTTTACTTAAAACAAACATCTCCTCAAACTAAGTCAGTTTTACTTCAAAACATTCTGTGGATGATTCTAAATTTTGACTGCTGTGTTTTCTGAAATGAGTTTTAATCAAATAATTTTACTGGGTGAAATTGACTTGTACTAGTTTTTTGGTACTTAAAGGCAACGTTTTACCGGCCACTGTGTGGTGAGCTAAAAACAGAATGGCCTTAATTCAAACTGTTTTAATCGTAGTGTGACTCTCAGTAAAAGAAGCTTGCTCTTTTTGCTTTTGTTCCAGCTTATTTGCATCATATAGAGTAACAGTGGCCCCAACCGGAGTGCCGGTCAGATGTCTCTTTTAACTTCTAATGCTGGTCTACTGTTTTTAGCCCCAGTGCTAACAATAAAATAAATAAAATAAGTCTAAAACCTGGATCTGCTCAACAGGAACAATTGGAAAAGAGAAAAAAGAATAGAAGGATACTATGTATATGATCTGTACCTGCTTTTCCTGTAAATGAATTTACATTCCAACATGTCTATTTGTGTATAGAGATATGTACATACTGTATGCATTGAGATCTTTCTAAATCAATGGGTGTAAATAATTTGATTTGATGAGTTTACAATATTTATCATTAGCATTGTCCAGGACTTGATGTATATGTGCTGCTGCTTGTCAATCAGTCTCCCTGCCTCATGTTTTCCCTCAGTTCTCAGTTTGATGAATGAACTTTCAGACTTTATAATTAGGGGCGCACCGATAAATTGGCCCGCTGATAAACTGGCCCTGATGTCCTTAATATTGAGCGATCAGAGGTCAGCAGATACACACTTGAAGTAGATCTTCATATGTATGTACTCCAATCATTGACTGAGTCCCCATCAGCCACTGTCCACTTCTGTTTAGAAACATTTCAGGCAAAAAGACTGCTTTCGCCTAAACTCGGAATTGGCAGGTCAGACTTCTTAAAGATCGGCGATCAGCCAGATAACTACAATCGGTGCACCCCTAATTATTACTCTGGAATTTGAAGTTGCTTCAATGGTTTTTCTTTTATATTCTGGGATGCAGGAAAACAGTTTTGAATGCAGTTTTGTTGTCCTGTTTTACTAATGACTAGTAGCCAACTGCAGTCATTTTGTTTGTTTGGGTGGAATGAACCATCTCCAAGGAAATTATTAACAGTGGGAGCACTTTGTAATCTTATCGGTTAAGCTGTGTTATGTCTTTCACACTATTTTTCCATCACTACAACTTTGTGTCTAGCTTTTCTATGATTTAATGATTGCCTTGAGTACAGTTGATTGCTTTCCAATGATGATTACAAATAAACCCAGAAAGGTCATAAAACCTGATCTCTGAATCCAAACCCTGCTTATTTATTCAGTGTCATTTTGCCATTTTTTCCTCTTCTATATTTGCACACAATACATGGAGATGACAGTATTCAGTGCCTAAAAACAAAATATTGATTTCTTTAATTTACAAAGATTTTACCAGATTGTAGTCATTGTAGAAAGAAAGTGCACCACAGATTCATGTGGTTAACACAATCTATTCCACACTCATTATTAAAAACAAAGTTAAAAAATGTGAGGGGGGAATTTAATTTCCTGTTCTTGAGAAATTGTGACAAAGAACAACACGAAACTCGTCTAAAAATATATTTTTTAACTAACATTTCCTTAAAAATGTTAAAAATGTTGCTTTATCTTTGCGCGCTTGAGGGTGGTTGAGTCCTTGCTGTAAACACTCCGTCCATCAGGGGCGCTGTTCGAACATTTCGTGTTCGAACACTTGATTCGCTTTTTTCCGGAAGCTACTTTTTCTGAGCACGCGGTGTGTCCGGCCTTTCCAACAGGGCAGCGACGACGAACATGGTGAGGAGCTGACTCTCCGGGATAAAATGTTAATTTTTTTTAAGTTTAGCAGACTGTTTAACCTGAGTTCTTCAAGCTGCTGTGGTATATAAGGTTCTTATGTACCTCTCGGTACATGTATTGAAGGTTCGGTTACTAAAGTTTTGGAAGAAATAGTTAATTATGAAGCGCTCCTACCGAGCGGTGCTACTACACTTAGAAGCTAACAGCTAGCTTAAGAAACACGGTGGGACTAGCGATGACTCGTGTATTGTTTTGTTTATAGAACATTTATTAGTACATTTACTTAAAATTAAACATAGTAGGTTTGCCGATGGAACTGTATATTAGCTAACGGATAATTTAATGGTGGAAGCTCTGCCCTGTATAGAAGTAGGAGGTCTGGAGATGGCCTGTGTGTAGAACTAGCATCGTTCTCTAATACGTCTTTTCTCTGTCCGACTTCAGGCCAAGATCAAGGCAAGAGATTTGCGGGGCAAAAAGAAGGAGGAGCTGCTTAAACAGCTGGATGACCTGAAGAACGAGCTGTCCCAGCTCCGGGTGGCCAAAGTGACCGGCGGAGCCGCTTCCAAGCTCTCCAAGATGTGAGTGTGAGCTTGATCCACATCTACACAGACGAACTGCCTCCTCTTCTCCGCAGCTAGTTGTGAGAAATGTGTCCATATAAAGATTTAAATCACTGTTGTTAGAGCAGGAAGATCTTTCTGAAGGTTCATTTTCTAGATGCTCTCACTCTTAATATTATGACCAGGGTTTGGTGATGCAAACATAATTGTAATTCACCAGCTTTTAAAGGCAAATGTTTCATATGGCTTAAGAATATTCTCTGTATAGATGTGGAGTTTGTAAGAAATGTTCGTTAAGAGTTTTATTATTTTTGGGACTAAATGTGCCCAGCCTGGTCACAGACCTGCGTAGGATCCAGAACAAAACAACCAAAGTCTGTACCAAAGTGGACGATACCATTACTGCAAATTTCTGCTGAACGGCTGAGCTTAGTTCTGGGAACATGATGCTGCTGAGCTGTCATTCAAAAGGAGTACCTCAAGGTGATGTTAGAAATGTCCTGATTTGACATGACAGTGATCCAAAATGCACAGCCATGTGGACAACAAACTGTTAATGGTTTGGAGTTCAGACTTTTTTCTCAGAGAATCTGTGTAGAGTTCAGAGAGGTCTTCCAGCCAGAAGCCCTGCTGCTCCTTACAAAAGCTCAGTGGAGACGTGCAATAAGTCTATCAGCAGCTGGGAGAAGCATTTGGTTGCTGCAACGGTTAATGAAGTCTGTACCATTACTGATATCTCTACATAATCTTGGGACATGAGGTTTTTGTTCATATTCAAGTAAAAATATTTATTTCCACAGTAGTGCACCTTGTATGAGATCTCTTGGGTTGTCTGTCATTTTCTGTCAGAAATGATTAAAAATAAAATTCAAAATCGGGATTTACTGCAGGCACATTAACCTGTCTCTGTGGAAATTGTGAACAATTTAAATGTTGTCTTTCTGTATTGGTCTGCAGCCCACTGGACCTGAGCTCAGCTAGTTTCCTATGGGCAGCACTGTGAGGGATTGGTGAAGAGTTTGAGTGGAACAAGCTGGAGTGTCTATTGGTGAAATCAGTTGTTAAAGTGACTAAATGAGCTCAGTGGATCCCAGCTGAAACTCTGATGGAGGGTAGAGGTGTGTGCTTCTGTTCCAGGCAGTGTTAACCACCTCACACACCAAACCCTCCTGTTCTCTCTCCAGTCATTGCAGCGCCTCCTGCTGTCCGGTCTGTCAAATGTAGGGCTCTCCTGCAGCTGGCTGAAGAACTTACTGTCTTGAAAGCTGAACTATAATAGCAATCAGTCATTTGAAATCTTTCTAACTATGTATTTGCAATATTTTGCAAATCAGCCCTGCTTCGGTCCACTTCTTGTTCAATCTTAGGACACCTCTGCATTTCCTGCATCTTTGGGTGAAAGTTGGAAACATTTCACTGCTTGTTGTAGTTTCTGCCAGAACTATTCTGCTAGAATCAGAGAAGATTAGTATCTAGAGATGCTCACTGGATGAAAGCAAAACTATAACTTTTTACAAATTCACTTCGTCATTGAAGCAGTTAACTTAAACATCCTCAAACCCGGATTAAAAATAACATGCATTCTAATTGCTGAGTTTCAACCAGTGTGGTGTTGATTTAAAGAAAATGAGTGAGTTGTAGAAGTGTTGTGGGAGTCCTCCAGTTTATTGTGTTGATGTTGGAATCCTGCTTGTGTAACTGAAATTTATAAGCCAAGCTGGTCAGAACATGTTCAGAGGAGGAAGCACCCAGTGGCATGGAGGAGATGGAACCGACTCATTAGGAAGCTGTTTTCATCCAGTCAGGATGTAAATCCCTGAGCTCTTGTGTTCATCAGTGGGCTGATCAGCTGTCTGACTCTGTTTCACAGCCGTGTCGTTCGCAAATCCATCGCCCGAGTCCTGACTGTCATCAACCAGACACAGAAGGAGAACCTGAGGAAGTTCTACAAGGTGAGAGCCACATCCTTAGTCTCTGCTCACTGAATACACACACACACAGAGCCGTCGGCTTGGGATGTTCAGTTTCTCTAGTCTGAGATGATATTTGTTGAGCTGATGTTTCGCTGATTGTCAACAATGCTTACCAAAAGACTGAGACTTGAGAGGACTGTTACTAAACCCTGGTTAAAATGGCTGCTCTGATATCTGGTTAATGTTGCTGCTGCATCAGAACATCTAACCATCTAATTCTAAATTACTTTTTTTGGCATGGAAGTGGAGTGTTTGTGGTTGCTGTGGGATGCACAGCTTTTTTTTTTTTCTTTCTTTTTTTTTCTTACACACTTGATTCATATATTTCTGAACAAGTTCAGTGTCAGATGAACCGTTCAGCAGGCTGCATGACCAACTCTCCTGACCCCAACATTGTTGTTTCAGGGCAAGAAGTACAAGCCCCTGGATCTGAGACCCAAGAAGACCAGGGCAATGCGCCGCCAGCTCAACAAGCACGAAGAGAGTCTGCGCACAAAGAAACAGCAGAGGAAAGACCTCCTCTACTCCATGCGCAAATTTGCTGTCAAAGCTTAAAGACTGTTTGTTATTGATAAAATAAAATCTGTTTAAAAAAACTTTTTGTTTTCTTGAATATCTCACTTAAATTATCTTACATGTTTCACCCAAAAGTTACTTGCTTATTCAAATGACATTTTTGATTTCATATCACTAAGAGGTTACTATGAAGTAGATGATTTAAACTTTGGAAAAAGTCGACATCCTCAATCAGGAAACTTTCTAATTCCAAATTTTACATTGTGCCAATCTGACATAACCATATTCTATTTATGGGAATGTTAACTAGCCAAAACATTCTACACTGAAAAACACTAAAACATTTTTACAGTGAAGCTGGAAATGCTAATGAATAATCTGTCATGGATTGAGTGTAATATGGATAATTTGGCCAGCAGGGGGTGCTGAATGCAACTATAAAGACTTGTGGACACAGACTGGAAGTTTTAACTATTCAGAGCTAGTGGGTTGAACTGAAGTACAAGATGTTAAATCAGTTTTTATTTAAAACCAATAGGTTATGTATGTTTCATAACGTCACCCAGTCATCCCATTTGTTTAGTGTATAAAGCCCCTGGATTTTTATCACATTGTATATTCCAGATTACTTCTACATTTGAATAGCAAAGTGTTGACGCTTTGTTTGGAGTCATGCTGGTACGACGTGACAAAGCCATGTTGTTGGAAAGGCGGTGAGCTGAACGCCCAGAATGCCTGTCACCTTTCCACTAATTACTTTCCTACAGTCACGATGCAGTCATCCTCCTGTGGACCGCCTCACCAGCATGAAGCCTCCAGCAGGCCTTCTCTCTATGTCTGTGTGTGTTAGCATGCTTTCTTCTTCTCCTCTTCCTCACCTGAACCCTGCTGGTGATCCAGGCTGCTTCAAGGTCAACAACTGCAAATGCATCATGAAGGACGGCAGTGGAGTGATAAACCTGAGAGGCATGGGAGACGCAGACGGTTTCTTGGGGCGTTTGAGGGCCGTCCCAGTGGACAACAGGTCCGTGGACATGGAGAGCCTGTTTTCCTTCAGTCCCTGCCAGGTCTTCTCCCAGCCAGAGGACCTGGACCTGGACCTGGACCTGCCAGGAGGCGCCTGCTCCGGTGTTGCTGCCTGCCTCATCATCAGGTAGAACAATACAAGGAAAAAATATAGTTTTTTTGTCCTCATTGACATTTAATTTATATTTATTTGTTTAAACTTTGGTTCTGTTGATTCAAATGACATATTTGGTATGATTGTGTATTTTGTAATGCATTTACATTTTATAATTTTATTTTATTTTATTTTTTAACTTTCATGCATTTTTCAATCAAATAAAGTTATTTTTGTACCTTTTATTTTGGCACTGGATCTCATCACTGCATATTTTGTTGACTAAACTAAGACAGAGTTTTCCTTTTGTCTCTCCTGTTGTTGACATTCCTTTAACAACTCATGTTTTATTGCTTCCCTTACTGTCATTTCACAAAATTTGACAAGTTTTCATAACTTTGCACGGCACATGAAATTACTGCCAATTTTTGACACCCCCAGGTTTGGATGAAAAAAAAAAACATTAGGTCATTTTTTTAAGACAGAAAGAAGGGAATGGTTAGATTAATAAAAACTGTAATTAAGTTACAAATTCAGAATATTTATGAATAATTCTTGTGAATGTTGACTGAAGTTGGAGCAGAAAAGGCACACAGTTATAATCAATAAATCATATATATGTCCTGAAGGGTCTTGTCAGATTAAAATCAGCTTTTGAAAATAACAACCTTTAAGCAGGTCTTATTAATACTTTTCATTAAGCCCACATTTAAAAAAAAATATTGGCTTGATGTAATAATCTCATTTTAAATGTCATGTTTTTATTAGCTGTAAGTAGAAAGTCAAAAGTAACAGAAATAAAGGCTTTTTTGAACATCCGCCTGGGAAGTTAATCTATGTATTGTGTTTCATTTAGTGATGAAGTTTAAAATAAATGGGCTTTTCAATAATATTCTAATTTAGAATTTCCTAAAATTTCCTGTGAGAAGCAGAATGCATCAAAAGTGAATGTGACTCAAGATAAGATCCTACCTCATAAATGTTGAGCTTCATTATTTTTTTTGAGCTTCATTATTTTATTTTTTGAGTCTAATCAGAAAAGCCTAATTTAGCCCTTAGTTCATTGCTTGACGTTTATTTATAATTTTTTAAACATCTGAAACTCGTTGATCAAAGCAACTATCTGCATCTCCTGAGTTTGTGGGATATTTACCACTAGGGGGACCCCTAATACACAAAAGAAAGGATATCTTCCCTCATTCAAACAATACTTTGTAGATGTATTTGCTAAAATGACTGCAGCTTATTAAAATGCATATTTTATTCAGTTATATGTTGAACTTGATGTGGTTCGTCAGATCTTTGCAGAACTTTGATGCTGCTGTGGAAATCTGATAGGATTGTTGTGTTTAAAGTGTTAAATATTCATTCTTATGTATCAGGTGAAATCAAACACGTTTCAGTTATGTGGTGTTTTTCTTGCTTGGTGAGGTCCCTGGGGGCCAGGGGCCACATCAGCCGCTATGTGAACTATGGGATGCACGAGGGCAACGAGTTCCACTACAACCAGACTCTGAAGACGCTGACCGTGTTTTACTTTGGTGAGAGGGAACACAAACATTTCCCTATGTTGAATTTTTGCTTTCATTATGACATCACAGCAGTCTCTGTGTCCAGCTCACAGGGAACAGTCAGTGACTGCAGCCCATTACCACTGCAGACCCAACCAGTCCATGTCCTCCCTCCGAGTCCAGAGCCTCGGCAGCCAGGGCCCCCTGCACATCTGGGTGGAGAGCCCCTTGTCCAAACGCCTGCGCTGTGGGGGACCTGGGTCTGGGCACCATCTTCCTCATCATCCTCTCACTCAGCGCAGCTGCATACTTCATCCTTGGTAGTGTTTTGTCTCCTGAAGGAGATCTTACTTTTATGCAATGAAATGTGTTTAACGGTTCCTCAAAAGTATTTATGCATCTTAAAATTAAAGGACATTTTGAGTTGACAAACCAGCCCTTATGCAGAGTAACATATGCATGATTGTGAAGCAGAAGAGCAATTATGCATTATGACTAATTTCTTAAAATGACTATTTACCTGGAATTTCATTACAGCTGTAGTCAGGGGCTGGGTTTTGCTCTCATAGGGGGCTTAGTTACACTTTAAAACTGGAGCAAGCAACTTTTATAAAAAATAAATGTTTGCATATATGTTGAAACTGACGACGTTGTGACAGTTTGGTATGAGACAGATAATCTGTGAAAAAATCGAGCTCCTCTGCCTTTTTCCAATGCCAACTAGAAACAACCAATGAGAGCCAGGAGGCGGGGCTTAGCTCTGCGCCTCCCCCTCATTTCTCTACTAAGCTGCAGCTTCTTCCTGATAGCATAGCCTGTTGTGAAAGCTCAGTCTAGTTTTTCTTTCACTATAAGTTGTTTCTCCTCCGTCAGCACATTGAGCTGTGGGCACATGAGGGTGATTGACAGTCCTAAGCCCCTCCTCCTGGCTCTGATTGGTTGTTTTTGGGCGGGAGCGGTGCATTTCTACAGACAACAACAGTAGCACAGAGAGAAAATCAATCTTTTCACAAATGATCTGTTTCATACTGTCATGACATAGTGACAGTTTTAACAAATATGTATGTGCCTACTAAATACAACGATATGTCACACTTTTCAGATTTTTATTTGTAAAAGATTTTGATTATCTCTTTGTATGATTCACAATTATGCTGCATCTTGTGTTGGTCACAGTAAAATACATCCGTTCGGGGTTTGCATGTCTGTTTTGGGTTTTGTCTGGAGACTCTGGTCCAAACATGTTCAGATTATTTCAATTGCAGACTGTTTTTATGTGCTTGTTTGCTTCTATGTCTCTGAGTTCACTGTGGACTGGATTCTTGTAAGGACTTATACTGCTGCTCATCCAGTGACAGCTGGGATAGATTCCAGCTGTCACTGGACAACCTAACAACCTAACTCTCAGCAGAATTAGGTTGTTTAGATGTCTAAGTTCCCAGGGAACCAAATACGACCCAAAAACACCATGACATGGTACTGAGCTCCTCCTCCTCCTCTACAGGCTCCTGCGCTCTCCGACCCTTCCAGAGCAGCAGCGGGATGCAGATCTCTCCAGAGCGCAGCGTGTGGTGCACGATCTGCTACTTCTGCAGCGAGACGCGACCAACACCACACTCTCAGTCGACTCTGCGCCTGGGCTGAAGAGGATCAGAAGAGTCAGCAGAGTTTAGGTTGTTTTGTAAAAGGCTTCTGAGTCAATAATCATCAGTGGTGATGATGTTTGACTTGTGCATTATGCAGTAAAACAAGATTTTAAAACGTAACCAAAGCAGAAACAGTTAAAATGCCAGGATTCTGGGATGAGAAAAAACTCATTGGGGGTTGGAGGGTGGAGGACAACAGGGTGGAGGACAACACTCAGCAGGAGCCACCCCTCAACCCCCACACACTTTTTGTTGCTCTGCTGGTTGTGGTGGTGGGGATTGGTCAGTTGTGTGTGTGTTGTTTCAGTCCCTTTTGGTGTGGGCAGCTGTGGGGGGTTGAGAGTTTGGGTGCACCTGCTAGACTGGTCCTGTATGGGTCTATGGCCCTGTTTCCAAAACCTGGACTGGTCTTCACTGGGGGAGGAGACAGTAGGTTGGATTTGGGGGGATCTGATTGGACCGCAGGTTTCTGCCCCCATGTCTCACTGTTGGAAGCATGGCTGCCCTATGAGGGGTTCCGGTGTCTGTCCGCATGGAACTGCCACATTTCTTTTCCTTGTAACAAATTACTTTGTTTCTCAGTTGAATTGCTTTTTTTAAATATTACACATGAAAAAAGCTTTGAAATTATAAATCATTTTATCACAAAACCCTGGTATTTAATAGAGTTGAGCAGATTTTTTAAAAAACACCATAACCTGAAAATCTGTATTAAACACTAAAGAGAAAATTGTTTCTTTGGCTTGTTTTAATTTGACCTCAGATAATGTAAGAAAACAAAGCCGAGCAGAAAACAAACAACTTTCTGACTGGTTTAATTAGTAGCGGGCTTTGGGCCAGCCTCCTGCTCCCCCGGCGTCTCATTCTTTGTGACTAATTAGTGGTTAGAACGTTACCTCCATCTCTTCTCTCTGTGTGGTCCCAACTTGCCTTTGCAGCTGTCTTTTATTATGAAACAAATACAGAACACCTGTTTCACTTAAGAAGTCATTTGTGTGGCATTAGTGCATGGCTTGTCCCAAACATCCTTATCATGTTGGTCTTTTGATGGAGGAACATTTCTTCTGCTGGGGCTGTTGGGCCTTCTTCACCAGAAGTGTACTGGCTGGAGTCTCGCTGATCAGTGTGGAGGCTGTTTGGAGCCAGCAGCAGTGTTGAGTCATGTGGAGGTATTTCGGAGGTGAACGGGCTCAATCTGTTAACTGCCCTGTGCCTTGTTGTTTCTGCTGTGATGTCAGAGGGGCCCACGGCCAGTCTCTGCTGGTATGTGAAGCCTGAACGTCGTTTGGTTTCGACCTCGCATTCTTCAGGTCTGCAGAGAACACAGGAACGGTAGCATCTAGCTGCGATGAGGTCAACTCATTAAATACATCTCAGCTGTTTCCTTCCAGTGCTGACGCTGAGCACTGCCTTGTTTAAAGGCATGTAAAATCAACTTTTTTGAGCTTTAATCATGTCATAATGTTATTCCCTCAACAAAGACATACCTGGAGTGTTGCCTTGATTCTGTCATGCATGTTTGAGAAATCCGTGAATCTCCATGACAACCATTCAGCTGTGCAAAACACCTGGGTGGACCTAGCCCCGCCTTCACGGTCACAGCTCCTCCTCAGAGCTGCTGTTTCTAAGCATCCCTTTCTTCATGGCTCCGCCACTCAGCTCCTTCAGATTAGCCAGCAGCAATTAGCAAACACCTGGTGGAACTGTGCATCTGCTGGGCTCATTATTGGATGACTTAAAAATAAAAGCTCCCATACATAGTTGAAAAGTTACTTGTAAGTTACTTTCGTCTTATTTAAAGTGCATTAAGATATTTAAGTTAGTAAGATTTGTGTTTTTGAAGTGTAAAAGCTCGAGTCTTTTGATATCAAGTTAACTCCAAAGCCATCAAGCTTTTGTTTTGTGTCTGACTTATTGGTTTTCTGCATGTTAAATACACGACCTGGTTTTTAGGTCATAAAACTACATTTTTAGGTCATATGAACAGCATGTTTCACCTTCCAGAGACTTTATGTCTAAGTTTTTATTTTTTTGACTGTGTAGTTTTAGCCTAAACCCCCATGCATGTCCAGAGCCCCCCACCCCTTATCTCCATCCTTAGCTGTTTCTGCTCAGATATTTCACTGAATTCTTTTTCACAGAACACGATGTAACTTCATCCTCCTGGACCTTTGTGCTACACGCCGTGATTCCATGGATATGCAATAACATATCCCTGTTAGACCCAGTGGGCATGCTTTCTCATGCGCTGCAGTTGTTCTAATTGCTTGGGAAAATAGCTTTTGTCTCCCCACCCTCCAACTGGGATCATTCTGTGCAGGATAGGAGGATAAAACACATGAAATCTGTCAAAGAAACATTTAATAAAAGTGATGCAGATGGCTCTGTTTGCATGACCTGCAGCAGCGCCTACATATTTTTAACACCATTCATGACCCTCGCCTCACGTCCTCAATATTCTGCTCATTCTCCTCACAAACTGCTGAAGGGAGATACAGATCCAGTCTTGAAACCCGTGCGGAGCCATAATGTTCTAAACTAAACCCACTTCTTGTCATCGCAGGGAATTATGGGTATTTTTGAAGGCAAAATGAATTTAGTCAAATTCATTATCGAGATGTAATTTAGGATTTGCCAACAATTGTTACTAGCCAGAACTGGATGATGGAATGAAAACAAACAATCTGAACAACTGATTACAGCTTATCACCAAAGTTTTAATCACGCAAAACTGCTACAAGGGAGAAGAAAAAAGAAAAAAAAGGCTGTCAGCAATGCTAATCTGCGTAATAAGCAAAGAATGCGAAACACAGAAACGTTCATGTCAACTGGCAGTGAAATTTTGTTTGAATCATCACAAACAAGCACAGCTGTTCCCGCCCAAAGCCAGAAGAAAACTCAAATATGCACATCGTCTGGACCCATTTACAGAGACTTGCTGGCACTTGGAAGCTGTTATGTTTGCTAAATCAAATTTCCTTTCAAGTGGTTAGCAGTGAGAATAAACTGTCACATTTCAGCACCACACAGAAAGATCTGTGGTGGCTCCGCTTCAGATGATCCCTAACTGAAGTTTCTGACCGTTCCTCATGTTAGTCAAAGCAGGCTCAGGTTCTTTAGTCAATACTAAGAGAGGAGTCAGTCATTTGGGCATCTGATTAAATGCTTCCTTGAGGAGATTTTACAGACATGTCAGCCTGGGAGGACAATTTGGGTGTAGTGATGGACTCTGATCTGAACCTTCAGACACATAGTGACAGTTACAAAGTCGGCGTTCGATCACCTGAAGAAGTCCAGGA
>CAEGAG010104771.1:0-11021 GCA_903067065.1 Brachyrhaphis terrabensis | reverse complement strand
CACACACACCGTCCTCATTCTTGTGTCTCCTCGGTGCGCCACTTGAGGAAGTCCTCTTTGCGGGCATCGGGTTTGATCTGGTTCCGCATGCCTCCCAGCAGGTTGGAGGTCGCCTCGGAGGCCACTATCAGGGGTCGGACTACTGTGGGTGGGATCTGACGCAGGACGCCGCCCACTGCGCCGGGGAGACCCTTCTGCTCGTGGCCGCGGGACGCCACGTCACACAAGGTCTGAGCCGTGTCGATCACTCCCTGCAGAGGAAAGAGTCAACAATGAAAATTAAGCAGGTTTGGTCATAACTTTACCTGAAAAATGCTCTGAATATCCAAAATATTCATACTTGCTGAAGTTTGTCACACTTTATGACATTATAACGTGATTCTGTCATCATATCCAGGCATTCTTCTCTGCATATTGCGTTGGCTTTCAAAATATTACATGTCTGAATTATGTTTTGATCATGTATGTCAGGCTGTGCATGAATATCTGCACCACAAAACTAACATAAACTCTATTCCATCTTCTGAATGCTCTTAGTAAAGCGCTTCTTATTGCCTGTTTCCCACTGAAAACGTTTAACAATTTTTTACAATTATTTTCCACCAAACCTCTATGAGCGCATCGCATTCATAAAGATAAACCCCAACATCTCCTCCAGGTATGGGGCGTTCACTTTGGGACAATTTGCGACCGCTGATTGGTCAGTTGCTGTTAAATCCACTGGATTGATTGACAGGTGGGATCATGTCAATTATCTTTTAAGAGAAATTCAAACTCCACACCTCTCTGACGGTGTCGTAAGCTTTGGCTACTCCTTCTCTGAGATCAGCCGGCTGCGCAGCTCTGCGAGGCCGGCTTACGGGGGCCCGACCCTCGGTGATGGCGAACCGATTCAGTGGAGGCGTTGGAGACAAGATGTCATATACGGTCTCCGCTGTAGCCTGTAGCGAGGTAACAAGCACTACATGAGTTAAAACATCTTCACATTTGGACAAAATATTTAGTCTTATTGTATCTTTGTACCTGGATGGCCTGCACCAGCCTGTTGCTAAGCTCCAGAGCAGCTGATGCTGTAGAGGTACCGAACGATGCTGCCCCCCGCTGGAGACCTCGAATAATGCGCCCGTCTTTCCTGTACTGCTCTATGGGCAACCAGAAGAGATCCCTCACTCCGTGGACTGAGTAGACACACAGAGAGGAAGGAAAGAAAATTTTAATAAATAAAGCAGGTTTAAAACTATAAATGTTTCTGTAGCGAAGGCTTCAGATTACAGAGCTGAACGACTGAGTGCATGGGGCCGACGCCTCCCAGAATGCCCGGCAGCTGATTCTTCCTGATGTCCGTCAGCCACTCTGTGACGGCGTAATGGATCACCTTGTCCACACCGAGAAGACTGGAAACATTTCAAACATGAAAACAGTCTCAAGTCTGTCAGAATTTTATCAGATTTAAAATTACTTTATGATGTCTGAATGTTTATCGTTTTTTACCCGTGTCTGCAGCAGAGCCTCTTCAGCTTCAGCTCTGAGCAGTTCAGCTGAGCCAGACCAATCAGAATCCCTGCAAATGTCCCCTGAGAAACAAAACACCACGCTGTAAAGATGTCTGTAGTTACCGTGGCGATGGACAGAGTGAGTTTCTGTTTCTGAGCTGTTCTCGTGACCTCTCACCTGCTCAATGACCACATGCTTCCCATGATAGTCGAGCCAGATAGGCACTTCAGAGGTGAAACGAAATTCCCTGAAAATCACAGAGAGAAGGAATATTCAGTCAGCTTTGATGCTGTCGACTTCTTCAGCCATCATTCTGTGACGAGCGTCGCCGTCTACACACCGGAAGTAGATTGGCTGCTCAGATGAGGAAGAGGAGGAGCCGGCAGAGGAGGAGCTCTGCTCGCTGTAGGTGGTTTCCACGGAGGCTGTGAGGTCAGGACCGAGACCGATGTCTGCTCCGGCCTCCTCAGAGCCTTTCTGGGAAGGATCCACCTTCACTGTGACTGATAGAAGAAACAAGAACAACTAAGTCTCTAAATGAGCTTCACAATAATGCACTACTCTGGGTTAGTTTATCCTCTAAAACTAACCTATTTACATAAATGTAAATCCAATACATTTATGTCTGTTGGCTGATTTGAAAAGTTTAACAAATATCAATACTTTTACGAGACAAACAAACAAAAGTCATTACAGGCATGTTCCCACAGGCTGTGCTCCAGCAGCAATCATATGCTGTATTTACAGTAAATACAGCTAATCTTCTAAATGATATGAAAAACAAAAACCTGAAGCAACCAAAGGGAAAAAGTTTCTGCTTTCACTGACCTTCAGCAGCAGGATCCACAGGCATGTAGGGGTTAACAGAGGATGCTAGATTACTAAAAAAGTCCTTCAGAAAAAACAGCGCATCCTGGAAAAGAGAAAAACAAAGTCTGGTAGGAGAACAAAACCACAGAGGGAAACTGACTTATTGTGATGCAAAAAAACCTGGAACAAGTAAAAGGTTTATGAGATACTAAGAGTTCAGATTGGTTTTATAATAATAATATTTAAATATGCATATTAATGTTTATTTATTTTTAAACTTCAAAGACCAAATCATCAAGTTCATTTATTTCTTGAGATTTGTCATTTTTTTCAATGAGGCTGAAGAAAAATAAAAACGTTGAAACAAAATGTTAAGGTTTTTGTAGCTGGGATGAAAGTAATTATAGATTAAAACCTTCAGATTAAAACCTGGAGGTTTTAATGCCCCTCTTGGTGTCACATCTCCATAAAGGTGGAAGAGGAGGCTTTTCCATCCATATTTAGTCAAAGACGCAGGACTTACCTGGTCGATGTTGAGTCGCAGCGGCAGCAGGCTGACCCTTAGGCAACACTCGGGTCCTCCGAGTCCCGACTCTGGTAAAACCTGCAGGGCCTTCACAGTCAGCTGCAACAAGAGCAGAGCAAAGATCTCATCCTGATCCACTCCATCTCGGCTGTTTGCAGTTCAACACACACCCGTCCTCACCATGTTGGAGTGGGCTCGGCGAGGCATGCTCTCGCTGGTGTAGAGGTAGAGGAACTTGTTGAGTTGTGAAGAGGCCAGGCGGTCCCGAACCTCCAGCTCTTGCACGATGAAGACCTGCCGGGACAGAGGCTGCTCCCCGCTGGGGCCGACCCCAGAGGTCAGTGACGCGTCCCCGTCCTGGCCTGCTACTGCCACTGGGTAGGACTCATGCTGGAAGGACACCTGGAGGACATGAGGGGAAGGGACATGAGGGGAAGATGCCATGAAAAAGAAACAAACATAAAAATGAACACCTATCACGAAGTAGGGCGTCCCGATACAACTTAGTGAGTACTGACAGATACAGAAGTCGACCCAATATGATATCAGCACAAATCATTCATACTATCATTACTTATTTTGTAGTGAGAAAAGTGCTTTATCAAGTGACATTACTCAAACAGAAAACGATCGTCAACAACTATAGATATGAGAACAAGTGACTCAATTATCAATAAATGCAGGATATAAGCACTGCTGGATAGAAATGCTGCAGCGGAGTGATTATATCGCAGATTTAATCCAATACTTGGTTTTAGCTGATATCGGATCGAGACACCCCTAAATAAAGATTACATTATTTAATGTCAAGAAATAATGTATTTTAATTTTTAAAATATGCTGAAACACAAACAAAATGTCTTAAACTATTCATTTCTTTGCACTTTTTCATATTCTATCACATTACAACTACAGCCTTCAATGCTGTTGGGATTTTATGAGAATGAAGAGACGAAAATTAAGTTTTATGGCCTGCATGCAAAACGCTGTTTGGTGGAAAACTACAACTGCACTAAATCGTGAACGCAGGCTGAATAAAAACACATTTAACATTTTTCAGATTATTAAATTAAATATAAGAAAGTAATGTGTCTTTATCCTTTTCTTACCAAACAACCCCAATAAAATACACTGAACTTTGCTGTTGTAACCTGACAATAAGTGAAAAAACTCAAAGACTTTGAGTGCAAGCCACTGCATCTACTCAATGCTTCACCTTGGTGAGTTGGATCTCCATCAGCAGTGAGTGCTGACGGCCGCTGCCTCCAGCCCAGCGCCAGGAGTTCTGAGGACGGGCGGAGGCGACGGAGCGAGACGGAGAACCACGAATACCCACAGGTACAGAGCGACCCCTAAAAGGGAGACGGTTTGAGAAACGGCACGAAAACGCACGCGGCAATAAACAAAACGGATGTAAATTTAAAAAAACCTGTTTGAGTTCTGAGCATGTACAGACATCGGCTTGCCACCGAAGTCCTTGCCGCCGTAGAGATGCCACACCACAGAGATTTCCTTCAGCACCACCCTGGTGTGCGGCACCGGGAATCCGCTCGGAGCTCGCAGCAGGTCGGAGCTTCCTCGAGGCCTGGAAAAGTGGCTATCCTTCACCTTGATGGGCCCCTCGCAAAACACGGTCACCACGGGCTCTCCGTCTCTGGGCTGCAAGAGTTTCACAAGCAGGAAGAGCTTCAGAAAGAAAGGTCGACATAAAAAGAGGAAGGAGAAGAAGAAGAAGAAGAAGGAGCTGAGCACTCACAGATATGCCCATGCCAGGCGCCTCCAGGATGCAGAAGTCATCGTTGTCAGTGGAGCCCTCGGAGCCATCATCTAGTATCATATCAGGCTGTGCCTCCATCGCCGTGGCAACCAGCCCATCGAGCTCAGACTCCTCCCTCTGCAGAACAGACGGGCTCTGCTTCGAACCTTCGCCAGGAAACAAATAGACAGAGACGGGAGAGCCCCTCGGCACGGAAAGAGACTCTGGAAAAACAGAACCAGTCAGGGGCTTAAACTAAACACACACTGCAAAAACTCAAGTATTTCTGTCTAGTTTCTAAAGCAAATATCTCAGTACACTAGAAATAAGACAAAACTAACAAGTAACTTATCAGGAAGGCATTGTTTAGGTCATTAATTCCTTAATATTTATAAAAAAGAACTAGCTTCACAGGCAGATTATTTCACTTATAAAAAGACATTTTTCCTGTGTTAAAAGTGAAATAATCTGCCAGTGGAGCTAGTTCTTTTTCATCAACATTAAGGAATTACTTACTTAAAACAAGCTCCTTTATGTAGGTAGTTTTGCCTTTATTTTAAGTGTACAAAGATCTGTATTAGAAACTAAACAAAAATACTTGGTAAGATTTTGTGTTTTTTGCAGTGCAAAATGACAAAAATACTTCACCGTAGACGTCAAGTTAAATCAATAATATTTGGATAACCGCGTTCAGAAACAATACCTGGTTCTAAACTGTCTCTGTGGCTCCTCTCTGTGTCGATTAAGGCATCAGCCAGGTCGTACTGGTTGATCTCTGCGGTCTCAGCTGGAGGACAAGGCGGCAGAGACGCAGGACTTTCTGACAGCTAACACAACGTTAGACAGACATTAAAGCCAAAACTACTTATGGAAACTGTGTTGTTTTATTAGCCACAGCACCTTGTAACAAATGCTCAACGCCATCTCTAACTCAGGTTTATAATTTCAGCCTCAAAGTTCCTAGTTTTGCATTTTTGTTGTTGGTAATTCCAGGTTAGATGCATTAATCAATAAAAAAAGGTGACATGTCTTTCAGGTTAATGAAGTGCAAATTAATAAAATGTCTTACCGGTAATTTCTGACCAGCTATTTCAGTAGGCGAGGTGTGTCGTGGCGGGGGGTGCAAGTCCCCCTGGGCGACCAGATACTGCAGCAGATTGACCAGGGCGGCGCAGGAGTCTGCGCAGGTGTAGAGGTGCACCACATTGTTGGAGCAGCGCAGCTCAAAGAGAGGCTGCGACTGAAACACAAACGAGTCCATCAGAAGCACCTTCATGACAAAAAAATCGACCAGATGCCATCAAATTGATATTTTAACAACTTAAAGACTCCCAGTTAAGTACGATCACTCATTCCTAAGTTGTCGGGCTCAGAGAAGTCCTTTGAGACCAGAAAACAAGTGCTGTAGCCATGAGCACTGATTGCAGCACTGCAGCTCAGTTCCCAAAAATCTCTCAACGCATTTTTCTTCCCAGCTGTATACTATTTAGCAAGATTTAAGTGTCGATACTCATGTATTGTGACAGCTTGAAACTAAACAACCCAACTCCTTCAAATAAGCTATATGAATAAACTAAAACATTTTTCTATACCAAAATAAAATACACAAGCTCTGATTAGCACTGATCGGTTGGCTCGGAGCGCAGCTGCATCAGTGCTGTGGGAAGACTTGTTTAGCATTTTCTTGCTGATTTTGGTTTCAGGTCCAGCAGAGAGTAAAACTTGAGCTAACTTACTGTCCGAAGCGATTATTATAGAGAAATCTAATTATGGTGAAATAAATATTTATAAACATGCGGCCAACTGCTTGTTAGTGGCTTTTCGTGGACTTTGAACATAATTATAATGTTTCTTTACCTTTATACTGGTTTGTTTTTCTCTGCCTGCAGCTAAATATGATTAAGAAAAACAGAATGGTAAGGACACAGAGCAGGACTTACCAGCTTCCCAGCATTGCTGCCTTTCCATGTGGTGATGGCGAGCTCCAGCAGGTCAATGTCAAGAACACACACGTAATCTGTGGGACACAAACACGCACAAGGTGATCTTCTATCACTGTCCTTCATGCTAAGATTTACATAAACTCTTTCAGCTTTTTCTTTATTTCATCTAAACAGTTTTATGTGCTGCTTCAAGTGTGTTTTACTTTAATAAAACGAGTGCAATGCTCTGCAGCTTGGCTAAGATTGGATCATCAGGAGGTCAGTAATCCCAAACACACCAGGAACGATTCAAGACAAAGAGACACAGAAAAATCACTTCAGCTTGTTGCTGCTGCAGGTGCTTCAGGAAGATGCTGGACCGTGGGGTGTACTTACATTTGTGACATGCAGTTTTCCTCTTTAGCTCCACCTTCGTTTAATAAGTAACAACTACGCGGATGCAATATATTATTTTTTATCCGTGCTGTTGGATTTAAATCATTTTGAGTTCAACAAAAGCCAGGTGATTTTTATGAGACATGAGAAACAAAAATTGAAGGAGAGAGTACTTTCTTTTTAACATGACTGAATAAACACAGATAATCTGGTAAAAACATTAAAAAGGATGCAAAAAAATTAATCGACTTATGATTAATTGTTGATTAATGTTTTATCAGCCTAAAATTAACTCAGATCGATGAACTATTTTTAGTGTTGTAGTTTGTCTGCTACCCAGCAGAAGGCACCGCTGGTCATTCTTAAGCAGAGCCAGTTGACACAGAATTAAAGATGGCAGGAACATACCAGAACAGGAAAGTGAAACGGTCCAAACAAAGTCCAGTGAGGATTGCAAGATGCACTTCATGCGGCTTTTGAAATATTAACATTCAATAACCTCCATGACAGAGCTGTTTCTAGTCAGTAACCTAATGGGTTCCTGTTTTGTTATATTTTATAAACATGTCTAAATTTTAAAAAGCATAATTTTCTGTTTATTCAGTCAGTACATTTAAAACATAGGGAGGTGCTTCTTAATAAACATGCCCTTTGTTATGGAAAGACACTACAAGAGAAAACTTTTTAAGAAAATGGCCGTTTATCAATTAACTATTAGCCAATCGATAGGATAAATCAACTTTAATTTATTAATTGATAACTTGCATCCCTAATTAGTACACCATCCTGTCTTGACATAATCAATGGCCTTTGGTGTAAAAGATATCCTGCATGTTTTACCTTTCCTCAAGTCCACTGTGTCAGTCTCACATTTGTCTGAGAGGTAGAGAGCAGAATCATCCAGGATGAATCTGATGACAACAAAAGAGACTTTTAAAAAGATCTTACAGTCAAAAATATCACTGGATTGATCTCAATTTCAAGGATACATTTAAATTAGTCCTCTTAAAACATTGCTATGGTAACTGCGGTGTTCGGTCAGAGGTCACCAGTACCTGAGGTGGAAGGTGGCGGTGTCTACAATGATGTTACTGGACAGAGAAAATGACTCTGCTGTGAACAGGACTCTCAGGGGGAGATACAGAGGCCTTGGAAGTAAAACAACCATAAGAGATGAATAAACATATAATTTTGCCGTAAGTTCAATAAACACTCTTTAGGTGTTTATTGAACTTACCTGTAGTCCACAGCACAGGAAGCGAGGTGTGTGTGGAGGATGGTGATGACAGCCGGTGCCGTGTAGCCCAAGATGGGGTCGTCGACAACGTCCAGGAAGTCAATCAGCTGGAAGTAAAGAAAACAAACAGGAGGATGATAAACATTTGAAATGATTTTACTGGGCAGTGAAAGAAAAACACCAGCAGCTGCAGCACAGGCTAAAGAACATTGAGGTTAAGAAAACTGTCACATTTAATCACATTTTACTTGTCAGGGTGTAACTTTATGTGCTTGTTATCTCTGGCAAGAAGGCTCTTATTTTTGTTCTAAAGCGCCTGCAGATGGAAAGCAGACTAATTACAGCGACAAGTATAATTACACTTGGATCACGTGTGTCCAAACTGTCTGGCTTTTTCATTGTTCCTTCCTGCCTCCAAGAAAATAAAACATCTCAAATTAACATTTTTTCAGTTCAGCCGTGTCCAGCTGTGATGAAGGGAATCTGTTCTTCCTGAAGCTGACACGCCTACATGAGGAATGGACAGCCAATCACAAACGAGAATATGAGTGACATAACCTCGGGAAATAACAAAATGAGTTACCAGAAAGAAATACGCACAAGGAAGGACACAAGGAGGAAGGAAAGGAAAGAAAGACAGAGGGAAGACAGGAAGGACACAATGAAGGAACGAAGGAAGGAAAGGAGTTATGACACCAGAAAAGGAGGATACAAGGAAGAGAGGTAGGATACAAGGATGAAAAATTACCAAAGGCACAAGAAAGGAAGGAAAGAGGGAAAGGAAAGTGGAAAGAAAATGGGAGGCAAGGGTGGAAGAAAAGAGGAAAGAAAGGGAGAAAGTACAAAGAATGGAAGTACAGAAGAAGGCAAAAAAGGAAAGAAAGGGAGAGTAGAATGACACAAAAAAGAATATGTGAGGGTAAGAAAGAAAAGAGAAAGAAACAGAAGGAAAGAAGGGACAGCATAAGGAAGGAAGAGACCTAGGACACAAGGGATGGAGGCCAGGAGAGAGAGATAAAGTACACAAGAATAGAAAGGATGGATGTGGAAAGGGAAGACAGGAAGAAAAGAAAGAAGGGCTTGTGTGAAAGGGAAGGAGGGACACAAGGAAATAAAGAACACAATAAAAAAGGGCATGAAGAAGGAAGGAACTCAACTTCCAGATGGTTTAGGAACCATGATATGTATTCAGATTTCAAAACAATTTTTTCCACGACATCAAAAATTGTTGTTCAGTTTGCAAAAGTTTCATTGAATCAACTAAATATTAGGAGAAACATCTAGACTGAAAGGAAAAAGGTGTTGTTTAATTTCCTCACCTGCTCGTGCCAGCTCTGGTTGCTCTGCGTCATGTAATGCCTCATGGTGGCACCTTGCAGCTGAAGAGCAACCAGGAACTCCTGTAATCAGCCAGAAATGTCTTCTTGAAAGTGATACTAAACTTCCTGTTGCAGCCTGAAGCTGGTGCAGAAGAGAGACGAACCTTGACGTTCCTCTGCAGGTCCAGGGTGATTTTGATGGCTGTAGACAACATCTGTGGCTCCTCTTCCCGTCCTCGTACGCTGCTCACTCCTAGCTCTGTGGGGTAGATGGTGGGGTCCAACTGCGTGGGTGGTGTGAAGCTGGGCATCTCCAACCTCTCTGGGATGGAGGTGTCTTTAACCACAGCTAGAAAGGTACAAAATATATGTTTTTCCAACAAGTCACAAAAGCATTTAGAGTTTCTAAATAACAATAAGTCTACATAACTACTTTCAAACGAATGGGCAAAAAAATGGTTGGATGAACAGATCTTTAGGGTAGGACAGAGAACAAAGTCTTGAAAACAAATGGGCTTTTTGGACTTCATTTTCTTTTTTCACACCTTGAAAATGCTGCACCCAGAATTTTCCGGTCACAATAGAAGCCCTTTGGATTATCGGCATTATCTAACAATGAAAATGTTTGCAGGTGAGACCACAATGTGCACCTCGACGGTAGAGCTCCACTCGTTTGCTTTCCAGCGTCAGGAAGTTGAGGTTGGGATCATTTTGATGCTGCGCCACGCTGAAAATCTTCCCCCCTTCCAGGTCAAGCACAAGCTCTCCCTGAGTTTCTTCCTCCTAATGTGAAAAAAACCCCCCAAAAAACCCCAGAAAAACTACATGAACAAAGTGATGCTGCAACATGAATTTCAAACTGAACTTAACCTTAACTTCCACAGAGTTTTAATACTGTAAAGCAGATATTAAGACATTAAAAATGGTCATTAATGTAGAGAAAATACTACAGGAAAAAGACCTGAGTTTTGTCTCGTTAGAAATCGATGTAGATTATACGTTTATATAAAGTACAAACATTGAAGAGGAAGACTAAAACATGACTGCTGAATCACTTAAGCCTACTTAAAAAGGGGAAAAATGTTTCTTTTGGTATCATCTGATGCAGTAAAACTCATCAGTGCCCTCTGAATTCATCTTCCTCCTGGCTCACCTTCCTGTCAGTTCTGGCTTGCAGGCGACCTTTCCCAATAATCACAGTGAGGGAGAGGAGGCTGAGGTTGTGGCTGGGAAGAGGAACTGACTGCTGCATCCTTCCAGATGAATCGCTGGCCAAGTAAAACTGAGGCTCATCCTCTTCAGAGTCAGAGTCTGGGGCAGAGTGTGAAGCAAACGGTTTATTCCAAAAACAATACAAATGCCAATAGTAGATATTCTGCCACCGCAGCTGTTATTGTTTGTCATAAATCTATGTCAGGACAAAATTTTTTCCATCAGAGCAGAGAAACTTGCCCAGTCTGAAGGCCGACTTGCACAGCTGGAACTCGTCGTAAGGACGGCGGCTCTGGTCGGGACCCAGGGCCGAGGGGAGAGGAGGGGGAGGCGGCTCCCACATCAACAG
>CAEGAG010104767.1:0-48400 GCA_903067065.1 Brachyrhaphis terrabensis | reverse complement strand
GATATAATTAAAATATTGGATATTAAATTGGGGTTTTTGAAATGTTTAAAAAAATTGTGTTCATTTCATAAAACTGAAATGAATACACTGTTGCAAACCACAAAGAAGACCACAGGAAGTGGAAGGAGGATGATGATTTTAACGACTTGATGACAGTGAAATTGTGTTTTTTGGACATTAGCAGAATATTAGCTGTTTCCATTACAAATGTGCGCTATATTCCGCTAATGTCAAAAAGACACAATTCCGCAATTTTAGTTACATTAAATAAGAAACACAATTAAAGTCACATGTGAATATGGTTGATTTCGCTACAAGTCATTAAAAAAACAAGCCACGGCTTCATCCTCCAACTACTTCCTGTCGTCTTCTTCGCGGTTTGCACCAGTTGTTGATCATGTGCAAAAAAAAAAGCGATTCCATTGCATTTTTGCGAAATAAAACAATTATGATACGGCAAGAAAAACCACCTCAACCCAGCGGCAAAACTTTTCATAAAAAAAAAGGTTTTTATTCCTAATTGCAGCGTTCCATTAAGCAAATTTATTTTCAAAATGTCAAATTGTGCAATTATATGGTCAATGGAAATACAGATAGTGACAAAGTCGTGTGAACTTTTGTAAGGGAAACGCAGCTACTGTCTGAAGTGAAATCAGACCAAACTGTTTGTTTAAGAGAAGTTTGGTCTGATTTCTTTTCAGACTGTGAGAAAAGAAGTTGTGTAAATCTTTTTACTTGATGTATGTAAATGCGTGGTTCCACTTGAGTGTGCCAGTGTGTGGGGGGGTGTATGTGTACACTCACCTCACTGCGGGATGCTACGGCGCGATGCAGAGGGGTAAGCCACATGTTATCTTTGGCATTGACTCTGGCCCCTGCAGCATGGAAACATTCATGTGAACACGGTGCTGCTGATCTGCACCTTCACACATCAATATGGCTCTCAGATGGAAGAACACACTGCAAAATCTACACCAGCCATGACAGCACACACCAGCAAGCTAAAGTAAGACAACTTTGTGTTTCTTTTTTATGTTGTCTCACATTTTAGATTAAAGCTGCAGCTAATTTTCAGAGAGAGAAAAAAAGGACAAACTTAGAGAAACTCATTCCACAGAAATTCTGTCACCAGATAATGGAAATTGTGAAAATACTTGCAATTTAAAGTGAACATCTGAACCTAAACTGTTACACAAGTTCTTTAGTGAAGAATATCAAGAAATACAGGATGCAAAGAAGCTGTTGGAGGATTTATGCTTCTGAGATTATTTAATAATAAAAGTTTTCTTTAAGTATTTTAACTTCAGGTTCATATTGTAAGTGAAAAAAGGCCCTTGCAACATATAACAGTAGATGAAAAATGTGAAGGATGAAGATCAGAGTAGATTTCTTACCAGAGAGAATGAGGAGCTCGATGATCTCTGCATCTCCCAGGAATGCTGCTGCATGCAGCGGGGTGCGTTTCTCTGGATCCTGCAGGACAACCAGCAACAAGTCAAGATGCAGCAGGTTCCAGAAAAACAAGCACCCTGACCTTCAGCTCAGGAGAAACCTCAGAGGGATTAACCTCTGGAGCAACAGAATCATGCTAGACTCTGGACAGAAAACAATCCACTTCTAATCACATTACCAGCCCAGAGCTGTACAAACCGCAGTCGTGTTTGGTAGAATATTATGTTCCAAGTACCATGCATGGAAGTTGTGCATGTCAGTCATATTTCTACCCTTCACAACCCCTCATGCAAACATTTTGTGTGTATTTTTAAAGACCAGGATGTTGGGACATTGTGATGAAGGTAAAAATGTGGGTTAACCACAATCAATATCATCATCATCACTATATTCACCAATAATAGCACAGCTGACCTGTTCTAGTCAGAACACTGTAGCAGCCTCTGATTCTGCTGTGTGCTATGAAATATTACACCTTTGTTTTTTGGTGGAGTTTTTTTTTAGATGCACCAATTTGAAAACTTGGGCCGATATCGATATTTACGTTATGGCTCATAACTGATATGTACCAATTTTATGTACATTGTATTTGATACACTGCTGATTTAGCAAGTTTTCCCACTTGCAAAGCAAGTCTTTCATTTTTATCATAGGTACTGTTCAACAGTCTGACTCCAAACTAAAAATCCAGAAAATACCCCTGAATGATTTTTAAGTAATTAATTATTCATTTAGAAAGTAAAAAGGTTGTAATTTATCATCAGAATCAGAGTAACAGACCAAGAGGTAACTAGAAATCGGCATCAGTCAGGTAAAGCCTGATCAGTGCTTCAGGTTAGCACTGAAAAAACACATTATCTTCTGTTCCTGTTGACTGTTTCAAGTTTACCGTTTGAAAATGGGACATCACACATCAATTAATATTTACATATAAATGCATGAGATCATAGCCAAGGGGCTAGTTTCCATCTCTAGTACCATTAGTAGGTTGATGAAACAATGAGTGCCTTTAAATCTCAACTAAAAACCCACCAGTTTAGATTTGTATTCGAAACGTAATCAATTACGAATTTAATGATGGTACTTAACTTAATGTCATGTTTTGATTGTTGATTCTATGTTGCGTGACTTTGTGTTTTTGTGTTTGTTATGATGTAAAGCACTTTGAAATGCCTTGCTGAGGAAATGCGGTATACAAATAAAATTTGATTGATTGACTGATTGATTGATACATGATGCTTAAAAATAAGAAAAAGCAGCCTCAGATACTGCATCAAAAAATCTTCATAAAGGAGAAAAAGCGCTAATTAAACAGTTCTTTGTCATTTGTAGTCTGTAAGAGTTCAATACGTTGAATAGCTTTTTAGCTTAAAGGCGCTAAAAATAGAAGTGTATACGACAAAGGGAAGCTATGCTATGCTAAACAGGCTAATTGTGTCACTAGAAAAAAATAGTCACTGTAACAAACAAACCTACTACACAGTTTTCACATGCTAAACAGATTCATGTGTTTTATGTTGGGTAAATAAATAGTTTTACTGAAGTTTTGGCCCGCCGTTCACTGGAATCTAAGACTACAGTTCATTTATTGCAGTTTTAATGTGCCACCCTTCAACAGTTCGTCTCCCTGCCTGGCCTCCGTAAGTAAAAAACCCAGACACGCCCCTGATTGAAAGACATTCCAAGTGACATCAAGTCGCAGTTCAGAGGTGGATGTTTGAAAAAAATCAACCTATTAATTAAAAAAGAAAAAACTCTTAAAAGTCTAGCCTGAACCATGTGTTAGTACTGCTCTGACAGACCAACCGAAACACTCATCACTGGGTCTGATGAAAGATCCTTCCACTCACAGGAACTCTGCTTTTTTTTTTTTTTTTTAAATCAACTCCTATTCTAATGGAGTGTGGTAAAACGTGAAGTCAGTGTTCATAAATCATCTCTACATCAGAAGGAAACAGGAGTAAAGTGTCCCAGTAAACACGACAGAGCCCTGTTTACCGCCGGGTTACTAAAACATGCTGCTCATCCTCCAGCTCTAAACAAATCTGTTGCTATGACACCATTTCAGCAGTTTACATGGAGCAAGGCGTTAAATGGAACAAGAAAAAGCCTCTGGTCCCACAAGAACAAGCTGCCGTTACACATGGCGGCCTGACGGATCAGGAGTTTCAGCTGACGGACGTCCTGCTGGACATTCTGCCACAGAAACAAACTGAAGTGGAAAAGTGACAGCAGGCCCAAGTCCAACCCACATCCGCTGCAGCTCGGCTGCACGTGTTGTCTATCTATAGCCAAATTAGAGCATATGTAAATAAACACACGCTCTGAACTGTGGCCTCGCTGACCCCTGACCTCCCGACTCAGGAAGTGGAGTGGGGGGGCAGACCGAGGAGACGATGGATTATCTCCTTGAAAGCTGACTCTGACCTGGAGCTCCTGAAAGCAGCTACATGAAGATACTTTTAACCTGACGTGTCTTCTTTCTAACATATTTAAAATGTTATTTTTTCTTTTCTTTTTTTTTTTTTTATGCAAATCTCATAGAAATTCTTTATGCACAGTTTGACCAAGTGGAAGAGAACCCAGCCTTGGTAAATGGTAAATGGACTGAACTTGTATAGCACTTTTCCAGTCTTTTTGACCACTCAAAGTGCTTTACACTAGAGTCACATTCACCCATTAGCACTCACAAACACACACACATTTATACACCTATACGCAGATCAGTAGGCAATTTGGGGTTAAGTGCCCAGAGGCACATAGACATGTGGCAGGAGGAAGCTGGAATCGAACCTACAACCTTCCGATCGCAAGACGACTACTCTACCATAGCCACAGTCACCCAGTAGTCAGTAGTTTGTGATGTGAAACAATGAGAGAAAGCAGCTGAAACACTGAGCTCCTTTAAACCGAGGCTAAACACCCACCTATTTAGAGCTGCCTTTCATGAGCAGCAAATGGAACAGATTTGATTCTGATTGATGATTTTGATGATTTGACAAAATGTAACGTTCACTGCCTGTTTGCTATTTTTGTGATGTAAACTTTGTTGCTGAAATTTGCTATACAAGTAAACTTGACTTGATTTAAAGAGGCAGTGTTACGTAAAATCAACTTTTTTTAGCTTTGTTTCATGTTGTAAGGTAATTCTCCCGTGGCAACCATTCACTGTCCAAAACACCTGGGTGAGCTTAGCTCCGCCTTCAAGGACGAACTACCACCTAACAGAGCACACCTACCCCACTCAGCTCCTTGAGAATAGCCAGCAACAATTAGCAATGTCTCCTAAATTGTTAATAGAGGAGCTATGTTGTGCTGACTTCCTGAACGTGGCGTGTCAGGAAAAACAAGCTTCTTAAAGAAACAGAGGCCCAATTATAAGGCGCTAAATTACAAAGTCAAATTTCCTTTAAAGCTATTTTTGATATGTACAGCATTTTTGCAAAAGCTGAGGTTAACATTACTTAGTTGTGCGCTAAAATGGCACTATTTGCCTGGAAATACACATAATACTGCCCCTTCAACCTGTAGAGAAACATAAAAAATTTAAATGCTGCATAAGTTTGTATCCAACACTTCAGTCATTTTTGGTACAGATGTCAAATTTGTACATCTTGACTTAATAGTTCATATCTGTTAACTCAAGCTTACAAATGGACTCCAAATCTAGCAGATTGAGGATGAATCAACTGCTGCCATCTTACACACTTTGCCGCTATATTTTGTGACTTTACAGACCAAAAATAATTTTAAAAATTGCTATCAGCAGGTCAGTCTTTTTACAGATCGCCCAGAAAACTGCAATCACCCACAGATTTTTTGTCAGTTGTTGTTCAGGACTGACTAGGCTGTAATTTTCATCCTATAAAGCAATTATGTTGTTGATTTGGATTCATGCTTGATCCTCAACAATGTATTTGCTCCTCAGCTCCATTTTTTTTGTCAACATTGTCTGGCATTTATTTGCAAAGGGTCATAACTGCATAACTGCATAACTTACATAAAAAAACTTCCAACTGATGTAACCTAACCATGATGCTGCCACTACCATGTTTCATTGTTAGCATGACATGTTTCAGCAGCCAAACATAAGTAACACTTCCTGACAAGTTTTTAGTCTTTAGCTAATGAATGCAAATATCTGAAAAAAATATGTACGGAAGAAAACCTACTGTTGAGTCAGTTTAACAGATTATTAATTTAAGGCTTCTGCTACCAGGTTATTTCAGCTTTCTATTATTTTTCTTTTCTCTCTTTTCCGCAAAATGTTGAAATTATTTAATATGGTTTCACTTTTTAATGCCACAAAAGCCTGCCGTTTGCAGCTTCCTGTGAACCCCTGTGTCCGTGTCACTGTGTGTCCTCACCAAGGCATTGATGTCTTCAGATTTGTATATAAGCATTCGGATCTCTTCAGGGTCTCCGCTGAAGATCGCCTGGATAAGAGGAGGCTGGAAGGGAGCGGGGAGAAGAGAGAGGAAAAAAAAGAAAAAATAGAAAAAGGTCACATGACCTGAAGCACAAACATTTCTCTTAAGCACTTTGTCAAAGTGAGGCGACATGATGAGAGCGTGTGGGAATATTTCCTGAACATTATAACAGGAATTAATTCCTCCAGTGTTACAAAGCGCAACTGGAAGTTACTTGATTTAGGAAAAATATTCCCATTCCCTTTCCTATCTTCTCCCAGACAGACAAACCACTGTGGAAAACGCATTGCGGATACAGATCAGAAAAATAAAATGCTTGTGTAGAGAAAAGGTCTCTGTGAAAAACGCGGCACGGAGGTCACATCTACAAGGCCCTTATTTTTCTTTTCAACATCACAGACATGAGGTAAATGCAGGCTCTCGGCACTCCTTAGGAGACTGAGGAACACCAGCAGGCTAACTGTGCTGTTAGGAATGTCAAAGCATTGCAGCAAAGCAGCTCATTTTGTAACAGATTCTTTTCAACGTTTTCAGCCTGCTGTTTTCTAAAAAAAAGTCTTATAAGTAAGGCCTTCAAATGTCTTGAAAACTCAGACAAAAATTTTGTTAGCCTTAAATAAGTCAATCACAGCTCTTCAGATTATATACAAGACCATTTAGTCTTGTAGATTCCATTTAGTTTATATTTGTCACACAACTTAAGTCAGGCAAATGTTTGAGTTGCATGCAGACATCCGCATTATGTTTTTTAACTCGAGGCAGTTGAGGTTCCTGGTAACTAGCAGCTACTTACTACAGGTAACTAGTAGTAAGTAATTGCTAGTTACTATCGGTAACTAGTTCCAATAGCTAGATAGTTAGATTTGCTAGTTTGCTAGCATCTAGCAAGTCTCAATAGCTAGACTTGCTAGTTATCTCACTGAACTGCCTTGTTGCTGAAATGTGCTATGCAAATAAACTTGACTGATTGGTTGATCTAACGAGTCTAGATAGCTAGACTTGCTAGCTGCCTAGCAAGTCTACCCTTGCTAGATAGCTAGCTAGCTTCTGTATGCCATGGTTAAGTGCAAATTTATGGCCAGTTAACTAGACATGTTCCTTTTCACCACTGGCTCATTTCTGCTGCCAACACATACAAGGGTAGGTGCATTCTGTGAAAAAAAAATAAAAAACTTTAAGCTAGGTACTATGGGGTTTAAGGCTATAGAGAGCCATATGTTGCGTAATTCAGCAATATCCCCCAACAATGCTAAAATAGTATTTTCATACTTAAATTTCATTCCAGGTGGTATGAAAGTCAAATTGAAGACTTAAAAAGTCTTAAATTTGACTTTCTGAAACTTGCAGATAGCCCTTTTCTGTTTTCAAGAAGAGTCCTTTTCAACAACACCTTGCCTGTGGTGTTAATGGGGACAGTAAGGTGAGACATATTGAGGTTACTCTATAAAGGAGAAAAAAACCAAAACCATAACACTGTGGTCAGGGTACTGTTAGCCTTAATACTGCCAAAGTACTGACATGGTGAAGCATTTAAACATTTTGTGCAACACGCTAACTCAGTGGTTGACTCTTTTTAAAAGGGACCACTTCAGTAGAAACTAACGTTTTCCACCATCTTCACAGACATTTTAAATTCTTTTGTCAAAAAAAGGAAAAACTCAGAACCGCTCCTCCTTGTTTGATAGCTTGCAGCATGCATTTTCATTGATATGTGTAAAATTGCAAGTATGAAGTAAGAAAAATGACCAGAACAGTTGAAAACCATGTGGAATTTTATTGCCAATTAGCATTGTTATGAGTTCATCACATCTATGCATGCAAGACAAACTACTAATATAGAAATATTTTAAATCTTGACACCCTCCAAAAAAAAAAAAAAAAAACTAAAGAAAGGGATTAAACCTGCTCTGTTAAACAATTAAAAGCTGAGCTCCGGCTTACTTTACTTCCTGTTGTATTTCTGCCACCAGCTGCCTCACTTCCTGTTGCACAGTCTCTCCTTCTCAGAAACACCAGAGAGGAACTGATCGCAGAGCAGCGTTTCACTTCTGCTTCAAACAGCCAGCGGTACTTCCTCATCGGACCCGGTTTGTCCCCCTGAAAGTGACTGTGGCGTGGTGAGATCATCACGCTGCTGATGGACATACCAGAGCCTGACAGTACGGCGGCAGCTTTAAAGCAAACCAGAGATCAGGTCGCATCAGTTACCACAGCTAGGAATTCAAAGAATTTGCTTCATCTTTAGATTTTATTTCTAAAAAAAAAAAAAAGAATCTAAAAACATCTTACAATCTTGGCTTCAACATGTATGAAATGTTTTGGCAGTAATAAGTATGCAAAAAAGAAGCAGTGAACAGAAGCATTCAGTTTATTTCATTCTTCCTGCAGATTGGTCACAACGAAAGGAAATGTCTGTGAGAGCCAGTCAGCGTCTCTAAACATCTCCAGGTGTTTTTGGAATTCAGCTCAACTATTCCAGGTACAGACAGAGGAATGTTCTGGAGCCTCTCCAGAGTTGTCTTGTCTGTTTCTTTCTTTCTTTTGGGTCAGTCCAGCAGAGCCAGAGGTGTGTCCCACTTTCAGGTCACTCCACTTTGAAAGCAGGTTTCATTTCAACACCTCTCCTTCTGAGTTTATCTTCACATTCTTCTGTCTGTACACTCCAACTCATAGCATGATGCTGCCACCCTCGTGCTTCCCTGTAGGCCTGGTGTCGTATTTACCATGTAACTAACATGTTTTTCAGAAAATGTCTTAATTCATTTCATATAATCCTGATTATGCTCTGTACTTAATGGTGGGCGACAAATCGATTTTATTAATTAATCAAATGTTTGGTTTTTGAGAAAATCTGAATTTTTTTTTTTTTGGTCACTGATTCCCTCCTTGGGTTTCCACAGTGCAGAGTGATGTCAGTGAGCCGTCGGCGGCCGTCCTGCTTGACAAGCATGTCTTACAGCTTCTTTTCATTTGGACTTTGAATTCATGTCAACTCTATCGCTGAACACCAGCGCCAGGCTTTGATTTTATTTTTTTATTTTTTTTTTTTTATGAGAATAAAGAGAGCAAAATCTTAATATTACCAGAATAAAGTCAGGATATTTTAAGAATGAAGTAGTAATTTTAAGAGAGCTCCAACACAAAAAATATTTTTAAAAAGTATTACTCAAGTCTTTTTCTCATTAAAATGACTTTTTCTTGTAATTGAAAGACGTTCTTTAAATATTATGACTACATTCTTGTAATCAAACAAAAGTTCTCATACAGCTAACAGAGGGGATATTTGAAATAAAAGACACTTTTTGAAACTATTTTCTGTCTTTTATAATTAATTTTTTTGGAAAATAAAAAGGGCTGCACAGTGGCACAGTTGGTTGCTCTGTTGCCTTGCAGAAAGGAGGTCATGGGTTCAATTCGGGGACTTTCTGCATGTTTTCTCTCCGTGTATGCGTATCTCTAAATTCTCCTTAGGTGTGAAACTAGCCTAATTCACATCCAGTTCCTGTTGCTGTCTCCTCCGCAGAGAGCGGAATGCAGTTCAAATGTCACAGCTGAGGGAAAAGCTGTCGACATTTGGCAAACACCGACAGCTTTGGGTTTCTCATCTCTGCATGCATTCACATAACGTGGTGTGGTGGGTGACAGCGATGTCTACAGCACTGCTCCCAGATTGTCCTGCAACCAGCCTGATACCTAAAGCAAGGAGAGGCGCAGAATGGAGCAGCGGAGGCGTGACAGGAAGTGACATCAGGAGTCTGGTTCATCTTCCCTGCAGGCCATCCCGAACATAATAAGTCATTGTTGCAGGGGAAACTTTCACATATATACCCTGCCTCAACCTTTCTCTCTCACACACACACACACATACACACCCCCACACACATATTTGTTATTATCCCGTAAGGACGGCTCAATGTGACCCAGATCCCATTAGAAAGCAAAACAATAAGAAATTCTTCTCCAACATGCAGCGACTGTTCGTTCCTGGCAGTTCTTATTAAAAACAGGCTGAACTAGAAACGGACGACACAAAAGTTCAAACTGAGTCGGTCAGATTAGCTGAAATGTCCTGTTTTCATCAAATAATCCACACGCTAAAGAACATTCTGCTTTAATTAGCTGCAAATTATGCCAAATACCGGCGAGTCGGCACATCGAAAGGCTGGAAACAGACAACGCTTTATGACTGAAAGGGAAAACACCGATGCTGCTATTGATTAACCAGTCGCTTGCAATGGGTATTTTGGGAAGATTTTATGAAGGAGAATTTGCTTATTTTATCTGACAGGAAAGATTTTATCTGACAGATTCCTCCAGACCATTAGAGGGCGCACCGATAAATCAGCCCAGATTTTATTCTTTTTGAGAGATTGGTGATCAGCCAGAAAACTGCAATCAGTGCAACTCTTTATCTTTTACTATCAAATTTCTCCATCAAATTATTACAAGTAGCCTGATCATAACATATCGTACAACGAACCTGTAAACTTTTGACAGGTTCAAAATGGGAAAAACCAAAGGTGTTATGAAGGAAAACAAAGAGTAACCATGTAAATAAATAAGCACATCTAAACTCCCACCTGAGTCAGAAATAGGGATGCACCGATATGAAAATTTGGGCCGATATTGATATCCAATATTAACATTGCTGTTTTGGACGATAACTGATATTTATCGACATTATATACATTTATAAGCGTGTAAATGTACAACATTTTGTATTTATTTTACCGAGATTTTAGGGTGGAATATAGAAATAAATATCGGTTGCTAATATTGGCCAAGTTTTATTTATCGGGCTGATATGTTAAAAAAAAAAGACTAAAATAGGCCGATACCGAGGTTGGCACCGGTATATCGTGCATCCCTAGTCAGAATATGCAGAATTTTTGTTTTATTCAGCATGGAGGAGAGTTCTGTTCTGGAGGGCACAGAGAGTAAAGGGAAGGTGAAGAAAACTACACAAGTACACCAAGCCTGCGGGTTTTAGCTGAGTGCTGAGTGAAGGCATCCAGTTATCAGTCATCATCAGCTTGTTGTCTGAAAATAACAGGAAGTCCTACAGTTCTGGGTTACACACACACACACACACACCCCAACTGAAAAAAAAAAAAAAAAGCAGCTCTTCCTTCCTTGACGACACATCTGATATGAGCGCCAAATCAGAGTTCCTACTGAGACATGTCCACCGTAGAGCAGCTGCAAACGCCACTCTGCAGAGGCTCCCAAACAGGTTCAGAGACCTGCAGGATGGCTTTCTGTGTTCAGCACCATAAAGTTGTTTGAAGCCACGGCATCAAACAACAGAGTCAATGACTGCATCGTCTAACAATGTCAGCTTTCTCCGTCAGAACTACCGGAGAGAAAAGTGAATAGGGAGGAACAAATGTTTTATTCAGTTTGATGAACATTTCCGTGCTAAGTGATGGAGATCAGTGGCGTTGCACGACCTTCACCACTGAGGACGTTCCCGTTTCTGTTTGAATCTACAGTGCTGGAGAAAAGTATTAATTATTTTGTTTTCGTTAATCTTTCAGATCGAGAAACTAGTTTTATGACCACAACTGGAAAAAAGTCATGATTAAAGGTGCACTAATATCTGGATCGGTCCCGATATTTAAAAATAAATTCAAGATTGAATATCAGTGACGATGTGCCTGATTCTTAAGGGTGGAGCTATTAAGTCTAATTCTATGCTTTGCGCTCTGAGTGACATCATGATTTATTATTTATTTTATGCTAAATTTAGAATTTCTAATTGGACTTTCTGAATTATCTGAAAAAAGATTTGTTGCATGTTTATTTTTACGTTTGACCAAGATAGTCAGACTATTGTTAAATCAGTTTCAGTGTCTTTATTATTTATTCTACATTGACTGTTTTACTACTAATGCCACTGACTGAACATAAAATTGTTTTTAAATGTTTAAGATTATGGATTCAAAATAACTGCAAATAAGTTGCAGTTATTTGACACCTGCAACTTATTTGTTGCAGTTATCAAATACATTTTTAATTCAGTACATGTATGTCTGTGTTAAAAAAAAAAGCATTTTAAGTCAATATTCAGTGCTGTATCAGAGGTACTGGACCTCTGATATTGGTAACCACATCGGAAGTGAAAAATGTGGATCGGTGCATCCCTAGTAACAACTCCCTTAGCAACAACATCTCCAGTAAGGTGCTCTCAACAACTGCCTCCGAGTCTTTTTCCCCTCCCTGTGGAGGAATTTTGTCCCAATCTTTTTTGCAGAACAGTTGAGCCGCATCATAAGTTTCTGAATACCTTCACAGCATGTTTTAGATAACATCCAAGAATCAATCAGATTCAAGTCCAGACTTCGACTAGACCACATCAGAACCTGGTTGTTCTTCAGTATTTTCTGCATCAAAGGTCATTCAGGTCCAGACCATCACACTACCAAAATGGCTGATGGTGGGTTTTATTCTGAAACGCTGTCAGCTCCACAGCAGCTGCAACGGGACACACTACTTCTGAAAAGTTCAACTTTTTCATCATCTAACCCTTAAATATTTTCACAGAAGCCTTGGCAATCATCAGGATGCTTTTTTTGGGACGTCCTGTTCCGCTGGGTCAGCAGTGGTTTTAATCTTGGAACTCTCACACAGATGGGGTAACTTCTTAGTGTTGAACTCCAACCTTTTCTGAGGCTAGAGCTTTAAATGTGACCCCCTGGATGAGTCACAGACACTCTTGAAGTTCCATGTTTCCTCCATTTGTGGATAACGGTTCTCATTATGGTTCCGTAGTCACGCAGCCTTAAAAATGGCTTTCCAAACCCTTCCCAGACCAAACTCTGTCAATGATTTTGTAATGATTCAGGTCATCTAGATTGTCAGAATGAAGGACAAAACCCCAAAGAAGCCTGAAATTTATCAAATTCTGCAGATGAGTATAATTATGACACAAGTGAAAGCTTGAGAGGAGAAAGCATGTCTCCTTGGGAGAAACATTTTATCTTTCGGCTGCTGACCTGATATATAACAGGTCAGCAGTACTGATCTGCACTGAAGCAGCATTTTTATCATTTTTAATGACTAACTCTGGATGCCGAGGCTATTTATATAGAGTCAGTATAAGAATGCACCACTACAATGAAAATAGATCCTCTGATTAAAATACAAAGTGCTTCAGGAATAATGTATTACAAAAATAATCAAGTCAATTTTAGATTAATATGTTGGGTGAAGTCATTTAATATTTGACACCAACTTTAAAAAGTTATTACAATGAATAAATAAACATTTAAGCAAGTTTTGGACATTTAAGTCGCTATAATCTGGTTCTTATCCCTTCATTAAAATATAAGACAAATGTTCATAATCAACTATGCAGGCATGGTAAAAAAAAAAATGTACGCCCTCTTTATCTTCCAGGATTTTATCTATCAAGACATGATCTTTATCAGGTTGTAAAATGATTTAAATCTAAAACAAAAACAAAAAAGCATACCATGGTCTCCATTGTTATCGACTGTTAAAAACAAAGCTAAAATGGAACAATGAAAAATAATAAGTACACCCCATGATTCAATAGCTTGTATACCTCCACTCAGTAGTTAGAATTTAAATGGTCTTCTGTCTTATTTTAGCAGCATCTCATTTTGATTTGGAGGAAACCTAAGCTCAGTCAGGGCTTTGACTGGACCTCTTCTTCAACCATCCTAGATTACATTGGGGATGTGATTGTTGTCTTGTTGATGTTTCAGCTTAGTTATCAGGTGACTTCACATTGGACTGTGGAATACTATCTAAGACAAAAGTTGACTTATGGACAGCAAGGTCCGCAGGCCTGTGGCTGACTAACAAGCCCAGAGTATCACCACCCACCACCGTACTTGACAGCTGCTATAAAAGACTGTGTGCTTATATGGTGTCTTTGGTTGTCACCAAACTTGCTCCTGTGCATCATGGCCAAACAACTCTGTTCTGCTCTCATCTGTCACAAGGAATTTGCTCTAGTGGTGCTATAATTACTTCTGATGCAACTTTCTGCTTCAAGAAAAGACACGTTCCCCTCCTTCAGTCTAATTTAAGTCTCATTAATTTCAGCACTTAACATGCTAACTGGAACCTTTAGAGGTCCCAGAGCTCCGGGGCTTTTTTGCAATTCTCTGAGAAATGCATGGTCTGGCCTTTGGTTTCTCTGAAGAATGATGAACTTCAAATATTTTTGGAAATGTCAATATAACACTTTCTCGATTTATGGGTGGTAACAATTGCTTTTATAAGTTCATTGCTGATGTTTTCCCCCTTAGGACTTTGTTAATACAAACCTGTGTGTTCCAAAGCAGTACACTGGCCTTTTCTAAAAAGGTGCTGCCACTCCCTAATGACCAATTATCCAACTGCATTTCACTGGAAACACCTGGGTGCTACTTTCCTTCTTAAATCCTTTGGAAACAGCAAGGGTGTACTTAGGGTATTTTTTTTGTTTTGTTTTTTCCATGCACAGCTTGAACATTCTGGGTTTGCATTGTTAAACTGATAATGACTGTGGGGAACCTGTTGTGTGTTTTTGTAATTTTAATGTTAAGATTTAAACAATTTTAAAACCTGATAAAACACTGTCATTTTTCATGTAGTAGATCTGAAAGGTCAACTAATATTTGTCCTATAACTCAATTAATTCAACAGGATTTGTTATTGCCAGAAGCGAAACTCTACCAAAATCCCACAAACATTAAACAATAGACATATTTAGAACTAAATTTGCAATTCTCAACGACACAAAACACAAAACACGGTAGGCTATTAATAAAGTGTTGTGGCTTTTAACTAGTTTTTATCTTTATAGATAGTTAGCATTAAAAATTGAGGGCATTTTTTTTTTTCTTTTATGAATTAGTTTTCTCTACTTCTAATAGAGTAAAAAATATTTTTTCAAACAGCAAAAGGTGTGAAAATGAGTCGCGTAAATGTAGCTAAGGCTAACTCGCTAGCTACAGTTAGCTGGTCTTCACTGTGCTTTTTCTTTATCATATTTTATGTATTTTTATTATGATTCTTGTAAAGTTTGTTAAAAGCTTGAGTCTTAGAAAATGACCTTGTTTGTAATTTCATTAGAGTAACTTTTCATGCGCTGGTCTGACGCTTCTGGATTCGTGCTCTAGTCTTGTTTTTGTTACTGTCGGGGCTCCTTTATTAAAACTGATTTTTCTGGAAACCTTTGCAGAGGAGCTCCACACAGAAAACACTGGAGTTAATTATGTCATGTGTTCTTACAGGCGCGGTACTTTTGCTACCTGCTTCTGGTGGAAGGAAATGAGCAGGAAGTCGCTGAGCTCCGTTATTAGGAGACACTTAAACACATCATTACATCTTTGCTCGTTTTTTGTGCAGATGTCATGAAGGTGCACTACGAAGTCTATATTTGGGTGAGAAGTACTGCTTCCGGTTTAGATCTTGCAGTTAATGCTCTAGAGAGGAATGATAAATAAACAGTCGAGTTGATATATTAATCCCATTTTAACGAGGCAGCGCATCAGTGATGCTGAGCTGCGGGGCTCGCGCTAAGCTAACAACGGCTAGCGGGTCCTACCTGGTCGGCCAGTTTCAGAACAGCCATCTCTGGGTCAGCTCCGTCTGCGCATCCACTCGCCCCCAAACCGCAGCACCATGCACGGTGCGATGCTGCGCCTCGTTCCGCCGCTACTTCCTCCTCGAGCTTCCTGCGGCACTACAGCCGACTGAAAGGCGAAGTTTTAGACCGTAATTCTCTACCGGGCACTCAGACGCGTGACTGTGGTGATGGTGAAGGCCGGTAGGAGCTCCACGGCCATCAGCCCCGCTCCACTGAGGCTATCTGCGGCAGGGCTGCTGAGCCGAGGCAGGCGCGCGGAGTCGCTGGGAGGCAGGGAAACAGGAAAAGCTTGACCCGCTGCTGTGAGCGATCCACATTTATGGTTGCTTCTATTACTCCCGTTGCACGGAGGTCCCGGGCGGCTCTCGGAGTTTTGCAGCAACCCTCACAAACCTTCCTCGTCCCCGGTCTGCAGAAGCAGAAAGCTCCCGGAGAGGAAGCTAGGCTGTAGTCAGCTGAACGAGATCACACAGGAAGTCCTCGCTTCTCTCCTGCTTTCAGATGCAAGAGTGGAGGCGAAGCTTGCTAAGCATCACCAGAGCTGCAGCATCTCCTCGTTGCCGCCACCCAATGGCCAAACGCTGAACTGCAAGCTCCAACAACAACTCGAATAGATTTCATGTTTGTTTTTATTTATTTATTGAAACATCAAGGCAGACATCTCGGAGGTCTAGTCAGTTAACCTAAACGCGACTCCCGATGTACTACAAAGAAATCCACACAAACAAATAAGACTACTAAAAAAATATATAAAACTGATTACAAAAAACCTCAAACTTAAAAGACTTTGAATTTTATTAATATTCTACCAAACTCAAATTGCAACCGTCTGCTTTCAGGAGGTATGTCCTCATGTTTGCAGCACAGCAGCAGCATTAGGGATAACTTTTAGCAAGGGACATATCGTAGTTCTGTTTTCATGATGCATTCCAAAGGTTATGAAGGAAGGAAACAGATGGATGAATCCAATGCAGACACTGGAACAGTGTGACAAGAGGACTAGACTGTATGGCGTGGTGTCCTATTTCATTCACAGATGTCAGTCAGTGAACATTTTATTTCTTTGTGACTTACCAAGTCTTTGCTGCCAAAAATACTGCTGATAGTTTGAGGAAACAATGTTCCTGAAGTGTTTGGTTTGGTTGAGATGTGGATTATGAGGTGTGGCCTCTGATACAGATAGAATCTGATCGATATCTGTCATGTTTTCCTTTTCTTCTGTTTCTGGAGCTAGTCAAAACCAGTTTTTCTAAGAAGCCATTGCAGCCCTGCTATGGGAAGCACTTCACAATTCAAAAAAAAAAAAAAAAAGCATACATCAGTACCATGCAACTTCCACGACAGAGTGTTCTCCCAGAAAAACATTCCAACCAGATGAGCAACCAGTTGTGGATTCTAATACTACAAAATTTTCTCAAACTGCTGCTAAGGTTTAAAATCTTCTAACACCAGAAATCTTGCCAGATGAGTGGCTTTTTCTCTGGGTTTAGTGATAAATGAAATCATATGTTCCCTGTGAAGAACTGGGGGTCTTGTTTGGAGACATGTGTTTGTAGTTCTGGTCTGCAGTTGTGAGGACAAAATTGTTCTTAAGTTGAGCTCTGCCAGAAAAGCTCCTCATCCCCGATCTCATCTGTGGCGCTCCTGGACAGGATCTCGAGACTAACTGTGGGAGAGAGGGAACTCTGATCTTGGAAACTTGGGAGTTGTATCTATGCTTTTTGCAGATGATGTGTTTCCGTTGACATCTTCAAGCCACAAACACCATGTGAAGCAGCTGGGATGAGACAAAGTCCAGACCAGGGGTGCCCAAGTCGAGTCCTCAAGAGCCACCGCTATCAAGAGCAGTGAAGTATAGATACTTTGCTGCTCCAACATACCAAAGTCAGCTGGCTTAAGTCCTTCTCTAGCAGTAATTTGGGTTGGCAGAGGCTTGTTAACAAGCCATTAATTTCATCCAGGTGTGTTAGAGAAGGGATGAATCTAAAAGTTGTAGAGCGGTAGCTGTCGAGGACTGGACTTGGGCACCCCTGGTCTAGTGTATTATTCCTCAATAGCAGTCCTCTGGGACTACTGCCTGCATATTTTAAATGTGTCTGTTCCAGAACTCCCGATTCAAATGATTGGATGATCTCCTCTGTAGCCACAAAGTGCTGCTGAAACCTTTTAATCACCCACATGTTAAAGTCGGGTGTGTGGCAAAAGAGGGAAACCCTAATACATGCAGTGTCGTAACTGAGAAACACTGGTCATAAATTTCAACCGTAAATAGGGTAGGTCAAGGGTGTCCGAGTTCAGTCCTCGAGAACTACCATTCTATAACGTATTGAAGCACTCCTTCTCTAACACCTGGATAAAATGAATGGCTAGTTACCAGGTCTCTGCTTAAGCCATTTGACTTGGTTGTGTTGGAGCAGGGATGCATCTAAAAGTTATAGGGTGGTGGCGCTGGAGGACTGGACTTGGGCACCCCTGGGCTAGATTGATTGTTCCTTGTTGGGGTCAGGCTCTGCATCAAGTGTAGGACCTTGCTGTCTTGTTCACAAGAGATGGTTGAATTGAGAGGAAGACTGAGGCATTGGGGCCTGATGCGAAGAAAAAGCAAAAAAAAAAAACGCAAAAAGTGGTCTGTTCAGACCCTCACTAATAGTCCCAAAATTAGTGAAACAAGCAACCGGTATGAGTGTCCTCTGTCCAGCCACCTTCAGCCTTAGAGATAAGATGAGGAGCTTCATCCTCTGCGGCTGATCTACATGGTCAACGAGTCAGTTGAGGTCCTTTAGAAATATGAACAGGATGCCTCCGAGGCACCGTCTTTTGGAGGTATTCAGGGCACATTCTGCTGGGATCAGACCCAAACCACATTGGAGAGGCTATATTTACCTTCTGGCCTGGGAACGCCTTGGGATTCCCTATAATGAGCCGAGGAAGAGGATGTCAGTTTCCCTCTTTGACCAGTTGCCACAAGGACTGATTTCAGTAAAGCTGAAAACAACATATAGATAGATGTACTGAATATGGAGAAATGCTCTTTCTCCACCTGGGCACTGCTGAGGTTTCACTTTCTGTCCTTAAGAAAGACAAACATAGCTGTTTGGAAATGCTCCTGGGAATAGAAACCTTTGCTTAAAACCCGTTTAGACAAATATTTTAGGCATATTTCAGCAACATAGTTGTAATTTCTTGACCCAAGGTGAGGCTCTTTTTCTGGCTTATAATTAGACCAGGGTCATTTCTCACTGAATTATCTTCACTAGTATGCTGTCCTGTGAATACTAACCTCCCCATCTGGTATGCAGAGAATGTCTTTTTGCAAGTGATCCAACACTAGCACTCGTCTTAATCGTAAAAATCTGTACTTTTCTTGTCACCTTGTACAAGAAAAGTACATCCTCTGCATGTTGAACACAGAATTAACTTTTTTCCAATGTTCAAAATCAAAACAGATACAAATACTTTGCAACAAACTTCCAAAAGTGAGCAAACTCCACAAACGGATCAGAGAGGGAACAATATGGCCTCAGTTCAGCCGTCTGCAAGGGAATCTGGGTCAGAGAGTCTGTGGTGCAGGAGTGAGCTGAACTAAGGGGAGGGGGAGGTGCAAGTCACAGTTGATGAATATGTGAAGGTTTTTATTTTCTTATTCTGTCACTTTATTACAAGTTCATTTGCTACCCAGGACAGTAAAGAGAAGACGAGATGCACTTCATTCTTCCTGGATGCAAATGCACACGTGTGGATTAAAGAAAAAAACTCAACCAGAAACAGGATTTTGTACACAAACCTTTTATTTGGTTGAATAAAGCCTTGATCTAAGAACAGAAGTGATGTGAGAAATGGAGAAGGTCTGGGCGGTACAGAAGTCTATCATAACCAATTAAACAGACAAAATGATCCTGATATTTAAAATGTGCTGACGACAGCCCTGTGTTCCTAGACAATCTTCTGGCCTCAACTGCTTCTTACAGGAAACACAAGTTAAAAGTAAAAAATACATACAGACTCTACAAGGTTCCTTCTTTCACGTTTGGATTTTTCACTCAAATAGAAGAAACTGAATGTAAGCACGAAGCCACTAAATAAAAACTGACCCACAGGCGACGGATCTAGAGCTGATTAGGGTTGGGAAGAGAAAAAAAACAAAAAAATCACGTGTATTTACAAAGCGTATTCGAGCTCATAGCGGACATAGACGTTCTTCTCATCGTTGTAGACCTGTGGGTAATGAGCAATCAGGGCGTCCTGGGAACCAATGTAGATGGAATTGTAAATCTTCCAGTAGACGTCTCTCACCTTCCGGGCCGGATGGAACAGACCCTGCAGAGACAGACGGGGTTAAACAATGTGGTTCGTACATATTCAACGAAATATATCTATGTACCAGTCTCTCTAGTCATACAGTTCTAACATCACTCATCCTAACTCTGTTCCCTACCTGTAAGCAGTACTGCAGCATGCGGCAGGGGCCGAGGGCCACTCTCAGCCCCTCCAGGGCGCCCATAACAGCCTGGATGACGTGGGGAGACGTCTCAAAAACGTTGGGCCACACATAATTCAGTAAGTGGTTGAGGGAGTCTTCACAGCCAAAACCATAGACACCCAGAGACATGTGCTGGACGACGGCGCTGGCGGTCTGCCTGTGGACCAAATCTCTGCAGGATAACAAAGAAACAAGTTCAGAACGACATCCAAAGGACGCTCTTAAACCAGTCACATGGTTTTATCCCAGTATATAACATCATTACCTCGTCATACTTTCACATTTCTTTTCAACTTTAAACATTTGACTCAAAACATGCTAGGCTGCTGGATGACTATCCTTAGCGCCCCCTTAGCAAGCCTAGTACGTTTTCTGGGTGAAACACTGAGTCATGTGTCTGGACAGGTTCTTCTCCACGCACATTTCTATTTTGCCTCTTGACTGATGTAATTGTAAAGGCCAATTCAATAAATGAAAATGAAATGCTCCATTTCTTATACATATGGTTTCTCCTAGGCATCTGTAGGTTTCAGCAAGTCAAATTTAAAACTTTTTAAGATCCTTTTAAAAGCCACACTGAAGTAGATTTAAATTAGAAGTGCAAGACATTTTAAGGCTTTAAGTTTAGATACATGAAATAAAGGATTTTAAGGTCAGCCTGTTTGTAGTGCATTAACATAATAATAGTAATACTAATTTATTTATGGAAGATATTTGAAAAGCTGCCTGATGGACAAAGTGCATTGGTAACCAACAACTTTAAGAGAATGGAACAAGAAATAACACCTCAATTAGCTTTTTCCAACTCATCAAACCCTGGGAAAAATACCTAATTTCCTGGTTTTCCTTTCTGGATGGAAATCCTGATAGTGGCTGAAGTAAATTGTAGTGCATTTAAATATATCATTAAGCAATTCCAACTCATCAGGGAGTTCTTTTAGACATGCCAATAACTTGCTAGAAATCTTTCAAACTGAGATGCATCACCTGTCCATTAATGCGTCCTCCAGCAGAGGTGTGACAGCGTAGATGTAGTCTTTTCCCATTTCTCCGATGTACTCGAACAGGAACGAGAGTGACTTCAGGACGCCGTTCTGCACGTTCAGCTCAGGCACTCTGTATTCGTTCATGAGCGCCGGCAGCACCGTGAACGGCGAACAGGTCTCCGCCACGATGGCGATGGCCACGGTTGTACACACGCGGTTCTGACGCTCCTGGACCTTCAGGTTGTTCAGCAGAGTGGCCAACACGTCATGAGGCCTGAAAGGAGAAAGGGAAAACAAAAACAAAATGGGATCAGACACAGAGTAAAGATTCCTACAGGTTAGCATACAGGAAGCAAACATCTGAACTGACCCGATGGCTTTGGCAATATAACCAAACGTGTTGACAGTAGCTCTGCGGATTGCCTTTTTGTGAGCTTTGAGCAACTCCAGCAACTCAAAGCAAATCCTCATCCACTCTCTGGCTGACACGTACTCAGCACCCCTACACGAGGAAAAAACATTAGAACGAGATCTGCCAGGAAACGGGCAGCACAACACTGAATCAGATTGTTGTTCATGCAGATTGCACCGACCTATCAGCGATCCGGCCCACCAGGTCGATGCAGTTCTCCTGAACCTTCTCATGCCGGTTCTTCAGGATGGGCGTCAAACGAGGAAGCAGGTCTTTGATTGGTGGAGTCATCTTGTGCATACCTATAATAAGCAAACAGCAAAATCTTTTCATATAATTCTTAAATTATGGGTAATTAATAAAAAAAAAAGGCTAAAAATGAAACAAAAACAAAAAAAAAGATCATACAAACATATTTTAAAAAATCTAGTTTTTAATAGCTGATGTGTAAAAAAACTCAATCCTTTGGAGTAAGGGTGGGCAATATGATGTAGCATTTTTTTAATACCAGTTTAGATTTTTAACAATTTCTCACTTTTTATAAAAATAAAAGGTAAATAAAATTAAATATTTTCAAAAACAGGCTTCTATTTAATGATTTCTGTGAGCTCTGAATTCAAAGTCCATATAGTTAGAAGCTGTAAAAAGCACTATTTAAAACAGGATGGTAGCAGCAGTGTTGTTGCTAAGGAGACGCTCTCAGACATACCTATGACATTAACAATGGCCTTCAGCGCTCCCAGGATGCTGCCCAGGACCTCGGGGTACTCCTCTCCCAGGTACTCATACAGAACCACGCCCAAGTGACCCATCAGCTTCTCCTGCAGGGACAAACAACAGAGAGCATGAGCTGGAGCAGTCGGTCAGATCCGGCGGGCTTTGATGCAGCGTGGCGCAACGCTCACCTCCTGACAGGTTTTCATCACAACCGCCGTGCGGGAAATGAGGTCAGCCGCCTGCTGGCGGACTTTGGCCGACTTGTTGTTGAGACGCCATAGGACCGTACCGCAGATCTGAGGCAGGTACGGCTTCACACGCTTCCCCAGGGCATTCACCACTGTACCGAACCCATTCAGCATTACAGAATCCTGCACACAGGGGATAAAAAAAAAAAGGAGGAGTTCAGTTCAGTTACAGCAAAAATCCAAAAGTTTAGATGAGGTGGTGAACAGAGCTCCTTCCTCACCTCTGTAGTTTGCTCCTGGAAGGCGTACAGGATGCCGTCGATCAGCTGCTCCTCCAGCTTGTGGTCAATGTCAGCGGCTCCCAGGTTCCCCATGATCTTCTCGATGGTCTCCATCACCATCTTCCTGTACTGCTCTGCCTCATCTTTCAGGTCGTCAACAATGCGGGAAATGATCTCGGCTGCTCCCACTTTGTTAGCCAGCTCCACAGTGGTGTCCACCAGCTGGAAATACAGAAAGGGCAAACCTTAGCCATGCGCATCAGCTATTCAGAAAATAATGAAGTTGCATGCCCCTCTGCCCCCCCGCCAAAAAAAAGTGTTCCTAGTTTATAGGGTGGGATTTTTGTCAGCCTCATTCAGCATTATTATAGGTTGTCCACATGACCAGCTCATCAATCTTTGTCTTCCCTGACAATCCCAGTGTTTTTCTGTTCTTGTAGCATTCCCAGTGAAAGAAAGGCTGTCTAGGTTTTCAGGGCTCGTTGTACGTCATGTGACTTGCTGTGAGCCCAGACAGATGACTTGATGAAAAACACCAGCTATCTGTAGGCTTATAAAGATGGGCAACTATTTCTTTTCTTTAGTTTCTGTCCAAACACAGCGAAAAATAATGCAAGATGAATTGTTAACAAGTTATTAAATCAAAGAGGAATCAGAAACTTTGTTTATTTTCATTTCTTCCATGGATATTGATATAGCAATATTATTTTTGTCACTGGTGTCAAAAATCTACTAATATTACCGTAAACGAGACAACATGGAACACCCCTACTCAATACTGATAAAGACGTCTTTAATAAACATTTTATAACACTGAAGACATTAGTAGGAAATTTTATGTAAAAAGCGATTAAAGAAAAAAAAAGATGCCAAAGGGGAACTTAAATTTTGCAGCTTCTTAGATTTCACAGCTTCAACGTTAAATACTTCCATGCTGCTCACTGACCTGTCTGTAATTGCGTCTGTCCAGTGCCATCCTGTGCTGCCAGAAGTGCTTGAAGAACGGGGGCAGGATCTCAGTTTTGATGTAGTTTGCTTCCACACCATCCGTGCCACAACACTGCTTCACCACCTGAGAGACACAAACAGAAACACTGTGGGATTTCTGTTCAGTTTGTCTTTAATTCTATATTTACTTCATTGTAAATAAAGAGCCCTAGGTGATCAGAGTGAGAATGTAACCAACGGGTGCAGGGTGAGACCAGAAAGAGAGCAGCTGATGTTTCTGGTGAGTCTCATGCTGGTGTTGATGTAGCAGACTACTAGCCCTGCTGCAGCCACGTTACGGCTGAACAGGCGAGAATGAGCCGCCTCCAGTTCGCCCGCCAGCTGCCACTTACCTTCAGCACAATCTTCTTCATCTCCTCATCAGGAGACTGGAACTCTCGGATGAGAATCAGCATCACCTCCCTGGTGTAGTAGTTGGCGTATTCGGCGTCCATCAGGGGGATCAAGTAGCCGATAGCTTTGAGGAACGCAGCCAGACCCTGGAGACGTCAGGAGACGTTAGAAGTTAAACGTTAAATCTTACTCATAGATTTTTATTATTTCTTCTTTTTTGTTGTCCGCTGCTCCCAGCTGAGTAGTAACAGTCTGTCACAAGACCTCAGCCGGCAGCAGCAGCTCCTCAACGGAGACGATGTAGCAAGCAAATATTCACGCTGCAGCCACGTCCAGGCTCAGCGCTGGGTGTGGATCTTGCATTAGGAAGAGTGAAGCAGAGCGAGGTGCTCACCTTTCCTCTGTGCTGCCGGATGCCCTTCCACAGCGGCTTCAGCACAGAGTCAAATGACTCGATTCCGTAGGGAGTGGCGGCCTCGGCCAGGGCAGCTATGGCGAGAGCGCTGATGGTCCTCACCTTCTGCTGCTCATCCACCAGACCTGCAGCGCCACCAGGGGGACAGTCAGGGTTTATCAATTTCACACATTTAGGTGGAAACTTTCTATTGCATAAGAGAAATTCCCAGGAATAAACCTGGATTTAAACAAACTGCAGGTTGACTTGCAGTTATGATTTTAAACATGGTTGGGGAAAATACATTTAGGATAATCTTGGCTAAAAAACATTTTTTAAAAGCTACAAGATATGAGAGGAATTGACTATTTGTGTTTTTCAATAAAACAGAGATTTACATTTGAGTGTGGTGATTTGTTTACATTATAATCTGTTCCCATAAATAAGTTAAAAGACACTAGAGGTTTCCACTGAAAGCTTCAGAAACAATTCTGGAAATCTAAACCATTTCAATTTAACTCTAGTGAGAGGTAAAAAATCTGCCAAAAGCTGGTTGAAACTAAAGCCTGGGTAGTAATCTGTAACTATAATAATATTCTGAGTGCATTTTCCAAGGCTTCAACAAATGCTGTCAAGATTAGAGAGTAGAATTCCAAACCATGTGAAACAAACTACAGCACGTTGTGTATGGAGCCAGTTAAAGTTTCCAGAGATCAGCGCTGAACTGACCGTGTTCAATGATCTCCACCAAGCTGCGCAGGTGAGGCAGGATGGCGCAGCCCATCAGGATGGCGATCTGCTGCACGATCTTGATGCCAGTGTGTCTGGCCTGCCACGACTTCTTGCTTTTGCACACGGCTTTGAGGAAGGGGAGGAGCGAGGGAATGCCGAGGGCGGAGGCCACCACGGCGAAGGCTCGAGCGGTCGTGTTTCTGACGTACTCGTCCATGTTGTCGATATCGGGTCGCATCGTAGAGATCATCGTGGCCAACCCGGCAGCCTGACGCACACAACAAAAGGACAGGTTCCAGGTAAGACAAAACAGATGAAGATATGGACAATTATTTGGTCGCGTCCCACACAGGTAGTTAATGCAGATCTAAGCTGCATCAATAGCATTTACTAGTCAGGGTAAAATTATTAATCAACAAGGGCTGAAAATCAATTGGATTAATTGCAATGAATCAATTATTTTAAAAAATCGTCAGCTAATTTGGTAATCAATTAATCGTTAATTGGGGTATAGACTCAAAACAGGCCACAAGCTGAAAAAAACTCAACATGTTAGTAAATAAGCCAAAACTGCACAGAATATATATATATACATTTTCTAATGAGGGTTTGAACGAATAATCGTTTTAATCATGATTAATCAATTATTGAAATAACCGTCAACTAATTTGGTAATCAATTAGTTGTTAACTGGAGGATAAACTCAAAAAAAGCTATTGGCTGGGAAAAAAAAGAAAAAAAAAGAAATTCAAAGCAGTAATTAAACCAAAACAAAATATATGTATACATTTTAGGTTTAAGATAAAAACACCTTTGTTTGTAAATATGTGCAAGTCAAAATTTTTCAAATGGAATCATTGTAGCTTCATCTAGCTCAAATTCACTGAATGAATGCTGTGTCATTGCAATTTAGGGAATAAAATGTTTATTTTCTTATTTAAAAAAAAAAAAATTGCTTATTTTCATTTGAAATTGATTTGTTAGCTTGTAACTTTTAATGTTTCTATTAATTACATCAGGTATAAATTCCTAAATGAAAAGCATGTAGACTGTGGCAAGTTTTTGATCCGATTATTCACAAGATTAAAGGATTATTAAAATAATCAGGCGATTTCTTACAATGGAAAACGTCAAAACTGCTGATCTATTTATAAGCAAGTTTCTATAACAAGTAGAACCACATCCATCATATTGAACAGCTGACTTTTCTGAACCCAAATCAGCTTTTATTTTATTGATTAAACTTGGTTAAATACTGCAAACGTGCAAAATCCTTTTTAAGGATAACATCCCTTTCCTACATAAAATAAAGTCAAATAACTTTATTTGCTTGATGTTTCTTGACAGGTAAGTACCTTTGACTTGATTATTTTGGCTGACGTGACAAAATTTTGGGAAATTATAAAGCCATAAAATATAAATACAGTTACTGGACAAGAGAATAGGCATTCAGCATGATAACAAAAACTAAAAAACATTTTAATTATAAATTCAGAAATAATAATAATAAAAAAAAACATATATATATATATATGTATAGTGTCCGAGATTTGTGCCCAACGGGTGCAGGTTGAGAACAGACGAGTTGTGAACATCAGGTCTGCTTGCTCTCATGTTGGTATCACTCTGGCGAACAACTAGCCCTGTTCTGACCACAGACCGGTCCAACAGGCGAGAATGGTTCGCAAAAACACCTCGAGACAACAACAAAAAAAACTGGTCAACATTACCTTTGCCAAGTTGGAGATGATTTCTCTGCCTTCAACTCTGGCGTAGTAGTCCTCATCAATCAGCAGCGGCTCAATCACCACCAGGATCTGGAGACAAGGAGAAGAAAAGCTTGAGAGCCGACACCGGCAAAGTGAGCCCACTGGAGTAAGCACGAATCTAAAACTGAGCCCACCTTGTGTACGTACGGCCGGACCAGGTCGTCCAGTTTGTAGAGGATGCGGTCGATGACTTTGACCAGCAAATGGCGCTCTTGGTCTTCCAGGGTGGGGGACATGAGCAGCGGCAGAATCTGGTTGAAGAGTGGACCTGCTCCAAACTCTCGAGCTTTGTCGGTTATCTGGCGCAGAGCGGCCTGACAGGGGAAGACAGAACTGCTCATCACCTGCAGATCTACACACACTGCTTCAATGTTCATACTTGTTATTTTTCAGTTTATTTAGATCATAGTGAAATTGCTTGCAAGTTCACACTTCTACATTTGATATTACTATTGTTCTACATATATTTGCTAGTATTTAACACTTTGGATGGGAATAGCTTGCCAACAAATACACAGTTTTTACTACAGTGTAACTTGATTCTAACAACAACTAGGGCTGTTTTCTTCTCACAGGTATGTGTTCACAAAGCAGTTCAGTGATACCGACTTTACATAAATATTCAAGGGGATCATTTTGTAACTGAACAAAGTTCTGCTAGTTGACAGGAAGCATCAGAGACTTTCACAGGGGTAAATACAATCAAAACAAACATGAGTCTAGAGCCAGTGGGAGAAATGACTCATGGTCTTTTAGTAAAGACGAGAGAAATCCTACAGCTGTTAAAATATGACACGACTTCTATGTTTACATTTTGTAAAGGAGGTTTTGTTCAGTGTCTTTTTCTAAGGCAGGGGTCTCAAACTCCAGTCCTCGAGGGCCACTGTCCTGCAGTTTTTAGATGTGCCACAGGTACAAAACGATGGAATGAAATGGCTTCATTACCTCCTCCTTGTGTAGATAAGATCTCCAGAGCCTTGCTAATGACCTAATTATTCTATTCAGGGGTGGTGCAGCAGAGGCACATCTAAAAGTTGCAGAACACCGGCCCTCGAGGACTGGAGTTTGAGACCCCTGTTCTAAGGGTTTGTGTTGTTTCCTTCAGTGGATCTTGGTGCAGTGCCCACTCAGGGGCATCTTTAATTTGTGAACATTTTCAGAATCAAGGGAAGTGTGACAGGTTTCTTTGCAAATAGGAGCCTTGACGGTTTATGTCCACTGCTCCCAGTAGAGTACACCAGTCTAGACTGAGCTCCACTGACAGCCGCAGCTCCTCAGAAAGGAGCTTCTGTAGCAAGCACTTATTCACTCTGTAGCCAAATACAGGCTCAGTGCTGGGTGTTGTTTTTGCAGCAGGAACAGAAACGTCTCCACTACACAGACTTTGCATCATGACAATCAGAAACCAACCTTTCTCATGGGTGGAGTTCCATTCTTAATCTTCAGCAGCAGCTTCATGATCTTCCTTTCCTTCTGTTCCTCGGGGCTCAGAGTTGATTCATCCACCTCCACCTAAAACAAACAGTTAATGACTTCAAACTGTCCTTGTGTACAATATTAGTTATGAATGATTAGTATACAGTGTTGGTGCTCACCAGCAGTTTGTCAAAGTACTGAATGTCATCAGGTTTGAGGAAGGGGAGGTTTCCTGAGGGCTGGTCGTTCATCTGTTTGGTGGTCCGATCCTCTGCCTGCATGTGGAAGCCCGTCATGCCCCCGATTGGGGTGGGAGTGGCCGACAGTTTACGGGCAGGGGTACGGATCGGTACGTACCCCGCTGGAGGAGGCAACACCTGCAGACAGGAAGGACAGACTGAGTCCTGGGTCTCCCTGGGAACAGCTCACAGCAGGGTTGGGCAATAAACCAGTAACAATATATAATCGCCACAGATACAGCATCAACATCAATAGAAAATAAGTGCAGTAAAATGTCACTGAACTCGGATGCAGAACCGCACAGCATTCTGGGAGATGTAGGCAGATGTAGAGTTTTAGTAGCTAAAGAGTTTTAGCCGCTAAAACTCTTCAGTTCCAGTTAACTAAGGTTGGAGGCATCAACCAGCCACGTCACCAGTTTGGTAGTAGTTCAAATATTTAAAACAAAAAGCTAATCAATAACTATCAATAGACTAGTGATGAAATTATTAATTGTGATTAATAAGTTATTTAAATAATTGATTAATTTAGTAATTAAATCATAAACTGGAGTATATGAACTCAAAAAAAGCAGAAATAATGACCTTCTTTGTCTGTCAATTTGCTCTTCCCAGAACTCAAGTGGCTTCATTTGTGCTACACCTGGTTCAAATTTAGTAAAATAAATTCATCTTCTATTAAGCACCTATTGCTAATAACTCAAGCAGAAAGCTCTGATCTTTTCACACGTGGATGGTATATTAATTATTTAGCAGCAGACGCTTCCTTTGCTACAAATCATCAATTGTTCACTAAAGGAATGCCGTTATTGCATTCCAGGCAATAAAATGTTTACTTTCTAATTTGAAAAGGAATAATACTTTTTGGTTATTTGCATATTTTAATGCATCTCTAATTTTGCTTAAAACTAGCTTATGTGGTTAAATAAAAAAGCAGCAAAATGCGGCAATTTTTTAATCCAACTGATCGTCAGAATAATCGATTGCTAAAGTAATTGTTAGCTGCAGCCCTGGGATCGACTGATATGAAACTCGTACATCGTGATACATTTTTAAGATTTGACCAAACCCAGTTTACGGTCTGTCTGCTGTTGAGTCAACCTCTAGTGAACGAGATGTCTAGTGACACCTAGAAGAGAAACAGACCTTGTATCCTTCCGGGAACATGGCGTCCAGCTCTTCGTCGGTCAGAGGTCGGTTCCTCTCATCAATCTCCCGTTCCCACCTCCAGGCCTGGAGCTGCTCTGGGGTCATGCTCATCAGGTGTCCTGGAACAAACAACAGTTTGATTCAGAAGGAGACAACAGCAGAAAAGGTAGTTCTTCACTTGCTGCGTGTCCATTACAAAGGCGCACAAAACTGTCAATATTTTGCCAATGTCAAAAACATAATTTCACAATTATGGCGATTCCATTAAATAAGAAACATGATTGAAATCACATATGGACAAGTTTGTCCATGCGATAAATCATTTAAAAAAAAAAAAAACATCAAAACTTTTTTTTATCAAAAGATAAGTGAACTTATTTTTGAAATGTCCAATTGAGCAATGACATAGTGAATGAAAACACAGCTTGTATATTCTTGATGCAGAGGGGGAATGACAGGAGTATGTGTACCGGGTGTAGGTGTGGCCATGTTCATGGCTGGCGTTCCTAAGGGAGTTTTTCCAGGTGTCAGCAGCGGTGTGGAGGAGCCCATCTGGCTGGCGGGCGTTTCATCCCACCGAGACTTCCTCTTGCTGGCTCCTGGGGTCGGGGTCTCCCCCACCGACTCCTCCCCTCTGTCTGTGCGCGGCGTCTCGGCCCAGCCGCTGCCGTGTCCCGGCGTCTCGCGCTCTGTCTTTGGGGTTTCGTCCCAGCGGTTCTTGCGGACGCTCCCCGTGGCGCCGCCATGGCCGGGCGTAGCGTGGCCTGGCGTATCCCGGCCAGGCGTGGCGGCACCGGCTGGGGTGTGGCTGGGGGTGGGGTCCCACATACGGGTGCTGGGCGTGGCCCCTGGGGTCTCGCTGCCCTTTGGACGGCCGGGAGTTTCGTCCCAGCGGCTGTTGGAAGGTGTGTGTGCAGGAGTGTGTCCTGGAGTCTGAAACAATCAGAGGGACAATCTGCAGGTTCAGAAGAGCCTTTTATCCCCCCTCAAGCAGAGCAGAATGGACAGACTGAACGTGATCGGCTCACCTCAGTCGCGGCATCTGCCTGGTCCCAGCTGGACAGTTTTTTGGGTGTGGCGTTGGACGGAGTTTGGTCAGCTGTCTGATCCCAGCGGCGCTTTCGTTTGGCAGCAGCTTGGGAGGCAGCAGACCCATTGACCGCTTTCAGATCCCCCGACTTGGCCTTCTCTGCCAGCTGCAGACGAATCTCCCTCTGCACACACAACAAATGATGGCCAAGGTTAACGGTAACGTGGCATTCCTGCTTAAAAACCAGACGCTTACACCTCAACCAGATGCAAACATCTATGGCGACCTCATTACAACAAAGACACTACTTTATCTGTCTGACAACCAAGAGAAAATTGTGACAGCAGACCAACAATCAGGGTTTTCAAGTGCCCACCAATTGTCCTCTTCACAACACACACACACAAAAAGTTAAGTCCTCAGCCACCATTTCCACATTGGCTGGATGTACGCCCACTTCAGAATGAGCTGGGCCTGTATTCTCAGAGAATCCAAAGAATAAAAGTAACTCCTAGTGACATCATTTTAGAAAAATTTCTAAATGGAAACCTACATATTACTGGGCAATATGGTTTAAAAATAAAATCTCAAATTCTATTTTAAATTTTAATGTATTTTTTTTACTCTCCCTTTTACTTGAAAAATAAAAAAAGATGACAGAAAATCTTTTTAAGAAACTAGCTTTTATTTTAATCATTCCGACTGTGAGTTGGCCTGAATTCAAAGTTGAAACAAATAGTAAAAAAAAATAAATAAATTTGCTCTCGGGTGTGTGGTATTTATATATAGCAGCTTAGGCTGTTAGAGGGCTCCTAATGTGCAAGCTAGATACCGGTGGAAGACTTAAAAATGGGGCTCGTAAAATAAAGAAATAAATAAACGCTGAAGATGGTAGAATGGCATGGGCGTGTAGATTGAAAATGTAAGGAAGAATTTTACAGTCTTTACAGTTCAAGGTGAAGATAATACACACAGACTGAAACCTATGAAGTAGAAAAGAAAAGCTGGTGCAGAACCGTACCTCCTCTTTGGACAGGTTCTGTTCCATCATCACGTCCACATACGACCTGACCTGCAGCTTGGGGTCCGGTGTTTTGCCCCCTGCGCGAAAGAGCACCAACAGGACAAAGGAGACTTATCAGGATTCTGAAAGAACAGCCATCACAAACACAGCAAGCACAAACACAGCCAGCTAACCCTGTCTCTTTACTTATATTCCTGCTCTGTTTAAAACAGCTGATTAAAAAGTAAATAAACTTGTACAGAATTGTGTTAAAAAAATAATCTACAGCGTTTTCTTACATTGACTCATAGCATTTTTAAAAGAAGAACAAACAAGATACATGAAAAAAAGCTGAGGTTGTGATGATTTCTTTAAGTGGATTAAGAAGTCTAGCCATCACTGATGCAGGGTTCCTGGGCTGTGCTCCTCAGAATACGTACACTTTCAGTGCCAAGGGTCCTTCTGCAGTCAGACTTCAACCGGCAGAAAAGAAGCCTAGAAAATTTCTCTTTACCATTAGTAACACTTTGGAAAAGGGTTTGAAGTCACACACAACAGTATACCACCTGTGTTGCAATGAGTCATGGCATTCATAGGACAATGCATCTTCTTGGGGATTACCCACCAAAAGTTACAGATAAATGATTCTGACTGTTACTTTTACTAAAAGAAACTAAAATGTTCAGGGTAAGGTTTGGCAAAGTAACAATATATTTATTTGAATGTAAGCAAAACATTACAACTATAGAGAAATATGTGGGATGCAGTGGCCACTCTGATTTCTGATTCACTCATTTTGGCCTTGACTTCCTCATATGGAAGAGTGGATAGGTATGAAGCCAAATGTTTTACAAAACAAAACAACAAAAAAAAATCTGGACTTTTATGTTGGATTTCTGAAAGGCCAAATAAAGGAGGCTGAAGTTTGAAGTAGCTGCGCTGCATCTCATTCCCCCTCACAGCCTCCCAAACAAGCGGCCAGTGGACCCTGACCAAACTGACCCCATAACCTACACAGGATGAGTTGCTGCACCCTTTACAGAGTGCAGTACAGGACTGGCAAAGCAGTACTGCTGTAGGAGAGAAATTAAGGACAGTTAGTATGGGCCTGTGGCATTTTGGCACACAACTTTTCTTGGCAACATATTTCTATTTTACAGAGGAGAGCTGTAAAATAAAAATATATTCACATGACAACTTTATACAGAGAGCTCTCGCTACATGCAGGCTTTCAGAGAAACTACAACCAAACCTGAAACACTCAGGTTGTTTAAGTTCTTATCAAAAAGAAGGAAATCTGCTTCCTAAAAAATTAAATTAATGATAAACAGCTGAGGTCTGTTTTCAGTATTTCTAGGAATAAAGACGCTAACATTTACATTGAAGATTAATCCAGAGGCCCAAGATTTAAATCTACTCAAAGACTAATTTGATTTTTTCCGTTAGCTTTTTCAGGGCCTTTCACACAGAACTGCAACAATGGTTGCTACTTGCCTCTACGCTGGCCGCTCCACTCTGACTGCCATAGATCTACATGACTGTGCCCAGTATGAAAAAAGCACAGCTCGTCCAAAGCCTAACCCATGTCTTCACATGTTCTGTATGCCAGTTTTGGGATCGTTAACCCTTCGACACACACATACATTACAATCTGCGACCCACGTTTGTTAGGCCAGACCTAACCAGCTCTCCCCCTCAACACATGGTTAGCCCTGCAAGGTTTGAGAGGCAAATCAGAAAATAAAGCGTTTCATTTGCAAAACCAGAACACTAACTCTCTCCCCAACCAAATGATGAGCCCATACTTCTTCTTGGTGTAAAAATAGAAAATTATATAAATGTCGTTTGACCACAAAGGATTGACCACAGGGAAGGCACGGAGTCTGGGAAGCAAGCTAGTGCAATGTGGTCGAAGGGTTGAACAGTAAAGCTAAGCTACTGATGTTCAAGAAGGGGGAAATTCACTAATGTGAGCAGTGGGGAGGGGAATAAAAAGACAGGGTGTGTTTGATGTGATGGAAAGAAAAACGACAAAAATTTACCGTCAGCAAAAGGGTCGAGACGCTCGGGAGAGATGATCATCTGTCTGCGGCGGGCTTTGTACTCGTCCTCCCGATCGGCGATCTTCTGTGGACGATGTTCTGCGAACGGGTCGTACTGCAGCACAAAAAAAGGTTCAATTGTTTTTTCTGCTCAAACAATCGTTCTGGAAATAAATGCAAAAAAGGGACACAGATGTGGACATACCTGCTCATCCGACTGAGGGATGGAGTTGAGTATTGCCACCGGCGCGTGGTAGCCAGGTTTCTTCTGCCCCAGTAGGCTAGTGGACGTGTCGTCTTCATCGTCCTGGGGAAGGAAGGACAAGCAAGAGTCTAGTCAAATCTCGCCAAACTGGCAAGATCCTCCTAGCTCGCAAACAGAACACACACATATATATGGGGAGCAGTCAAGCTCCCCGAGACAAGACTCGAATCGCCAAGCAACAGAACTTCACTTAATACTTACGTCCTCCTGCTCATTGGCTGCAATTGAAGTGACATATCCAGCGAAGCGGCTGTCGCTGCCGCCGTAGATCTCTTGGTCATAGAAGCCAGTGGAGACCAGACCCACGCCCTGCTCGCCATTCTCCTCCTGCAGGGTGGCCTTCATCCCCTGGATCTCCAGGATCTGGGCCTCGATATCTACATGCCAGACAAAAAAAGGAAAAAAAATTTTTTAAGTCATAGGACATCCCAACATGCGGTCAGGGTCGACTGAAGTAGGGCTGTTTGAGTAAAAGAAAAGAGACATGCCCAAAAACATGCTTAGCAATTTACATATTTAAATCAATGTGTGTTTTGCCTTTAGTACCAAGACCAATGCAAAAATAGAAGAAAAAGTTATGTTTTATTAGTTTTTAATGCATTCTTTGATTACTCTTTGAACAGGCTGAAAAGTGTCAAACAACTATATAAAATATTATGTTTTTTTTTTTTTAATAGACAATGGTCATCAAGTTAATCAAGGGAACCTTTAGTGTTAAACTGTTGTAAACTTTCTTTGTTGTTCTTGATCATGTAGCAATTTTCATCATTGTCACAGAGGATCTGCCTTGGTAGCATCCTCCACGTTCACAACATCCCCTGGCATAGTCTTCTTTACATTGGTATGATTTTTTTTAAATGTCCCTTTTCTCCAACATCTTCATATCCAACATTAAATGTCCAATACATTTACTATCCCTCATACACAGCTATGCAAATCATCTTTGCTTGCTCTACCTGAGCTACAGTTATAATATACTAATTTCTGACTTTCAATTAGACTCAATCTTTGGAATAAACGATGAAAATATTCTCTAAAGAAATCACGAGCAACCAAAACTCATAACAGTCTATTCAACTACCTTATTTACAAAAACATGTTTCCTCAAAATATGTTGATGGAAACAAAACCAAATGACACTGTGACTTTTTATATTGCATGTCATCAGTAATTAGTCTTTAAAGATAAAGCACGTGCTTTGTGACAGGTGAAAAGGAAACAACTGACATGCGCAACTTTTAAACTGGGCTAATTAATATTAATCATAACCAAGGTAAAAGCGAGTAACTCTGTTGGGATCTGGTAACAAAAAAAATCTTTCCTAATGGTCGGGTTCGACAAAGATGAATGAGTTAAACTGATTATTTTAGTTTTGCCTTCATTTTAGAAAGAGCGTCAGCGTCAGTTGAAAGTAGGTATACCCGAACTGCGTGTCTGTGTCTGAGCTTCTGGTGTGTTGCTACATGGGGGTCATGCTAAAAGCTTTGGCCTCATTATGACAGACACTGGCTCTAAACTGTAAAGCTGCAAAAACAACAAAATAACCGCATATGAGGTAGCATGGCTACTATATACTAGTTAAATTCAGCGTATAAAGCATTCTAAAAAAAAAAAACTTTCTTTACATGTACAAGATAGAAGCGCCAGAAGGTTGCTCAGTTTAAGCTAGCTAGCTTGCTAGCATTAGCAACCAGCGCCATTATATAAATCCGTCCGCGTTGCGTCGTAACAGGCCTGCTCCTTATCCTCTTTTAAACGTCAAACTAGAAATGATAACGCGTAAAACCACCGGAATTACTGATGGGTTTGCATTCATTTCCAAAACTCACTGAAAAGCATCGCGTAGAAATGGGATATATGTAATATTTCAGTAAAAACTTACCTTCGTGTGTTTTGGCGATCTTCGCCATTTTGGTGTTGGTGGCTCAAGACTGAAACCGGAAATGCGTTGTTTTTGAGTTCCGTCTCCTTCCTATGGGGAGCAGTAGATTCATGTCTACGGGCTATAAAGATAGAACGCCCCTTCATTTAAAGCTCCAGACTACATGGTTGGAGTTAAATGTTATACTTACGAGTCAAAACAAAGCAGCAAAGAGAAATCTTAACCAAATTTGAGAACTTTTTCAACATTTACTTAAACAGCAATAAATTAGCTTAAATCATTTTATTTAAATTTTACGTAATAAACCAACGCAAAGTACCGCACAATTTTAAAAGGAAAATGATTTGTAGCTTTCAACAATCTTTGCAAATAAGAGGTTGAAATTTTGTATTTTCCAGGGACATGGCGCCATTTTATAGCAAATTAAATAACTATGTTTCCTTCTGCTGATATAAAAATGCTGTATAGTATCAAACTTAATTGAAAATAATTGAAAAAACATTTGACTTCGTAATTTGACGCCTTGAAATTGGTCTGTCTCTTTAAGAAGCTCCTGCTCTTTGCGGCAACATCACGACAATGCCTTCCATTATGCAATTTATCATCATTCTTAAAAGTGTTGGACTAAGATGATAAATGAATGGTGTTTTACCTATTTTTCTATGTTTCTATTAGAAACAATTTTTGTATGAATGCTGACAGGATAGGTTTGATATTAAAAATGCAATACCATAAACGGCAGTTGCTCCATTCCAGGCGTTTTCCTAATCACTTTTAGAAAAACACTGCAGTACCAAATCATATGTGGAAAGGCTTTTTTTAGTTTGTTAAAGCCAGAGAATAAGCAGAAAAATGTGACATCCTCTGCAGTGAAATCACATTTTAATTTTTTAGGTCAAAGAAAAGCTTGAATATCATCACCTTCCTAAAGTAATGGCCTATGTGATATTTTTGGCCCAAAGTGATTTTGGCCAAAGAAATAACTTATGGCAAAAATAAATGGCTCAGGTCATTATTTTAGGATTAAAATTTATATTAAACAAACATAATTTTGTCATTTTATGTAAAAATCTATTCAAATTTCATGTACATGTTATAAATCAAACTATTTTGTTTCGAACAGTCATGTGCTGTTGTTGCTCTAAACAAGACTTTTTTTAACTGGACCAAAGGTAAAAATGGCTCTCAGAGTTGTTGAGGTTGCTGACCCCTGGTCTCATGTGCTAGAGAACAAACAGGATTTTATTGAAGATTTGAGAAACAAAGTTCATGCTGGACTCCCGCAGGGTTTGAAGTTGTTTGATTCAGCTTTTGTACAAGTAGAAATACACTGCTGATTAACACACGGCGGTTTAGCGGTTGTCTTGGCACTGATTATTAACCCGACTTAGGCCTAGACTTTGACTGGCTCATTTTAACATGAATATGCTTTGGTCTAAAAACCACTCCATTGTAGCTCTGTGTGTGTGTGTTTAGGTTCATGGCGTTGTAAAAGTTGAACTTCTGCCTCATTCTCAATTATTTTTGGAGCGTCAAATAAGTTTTCTTCCAGGATTGTCCTGCATTTAGCTTCATCCATCTTCCTTTTAAGTATGACCTGCTTTTGTGTCCATGCTGAAGAAAATAATCCCACAACATGATGCTGCCATCAAGCACAAAGTTATTTTTCTACAATTAACATTTTGCATGTGTAAATAGGTTATATCATTGTTTTTCTATAATTAAACAAAAGCTCCATCACTGAAATAGTTCTAAATTTGTCCTGAAAACCATTGCGTCTACTGAGACTTTGTCAGTTTAAGCTCTTCGTTTCTTTGTCTGTGGTGTTCTTTTAAAAAAATATTTTAAGCTGAGAGATTCAATTAGAATAAAAAAGAAAACAGAATAACTGATTTTCAGTGGCAATGGTAAAAGGTTCAGGGTGTCTAAGAGGTTAAAGTTATGTTGTCACCGGTGTAAAGCTTACTTAACATCAGCAGCAGTTTTGTGTGTCAGTGTGTGTGCTTTCAGTGAAGAGAAGATTTTTACACTGTGGTGTTGTGACACCATTTATCTCCAGCACTTCATAATGAATTACAGAATTTATTAAAAAAAATAACAGGATATTAGTTCTCCATCAAAATATCTTATCATTTTATATATGTTATTGATATAGATTTAAGGAACTAAGCAATTTATCTGCATGCACTCATGACATCCAGAGGTGGGTAATAACTAGTTACATTTACTCAGTTACATTTACTTGAGTAACTTTATTGAAAAAAAATTTACTTTTAGGAGTAGTTTTACTACACTGTACTTTTTAATTTTACTTGAGTAATATTATAATAAAGTATCACTACTCCTACTTGAGTGAAATTTCTGGATACTTTACTCTACTCTTAGTATAATTTCAAGCATTTGCAAGGGTTTCTTCAAATTTGCTGTAATGCAGACCACTACAGGAGATACTTCTTGCCCACAGCCATCAATATCTACAACAACTCTTTGAAGGACATTGAATAATATGAGCTACAACAGAAATAAATGTCCCTGCTTTAGGATAAATAAAGTATTTTTCAATTGAATTCCATTTGAAGTGAATGTGTCAGAAGTACCAATATAAAGCCAACATATGGTAAGCGGATATGAAGGTGGGAAAAGTTTTTAGTCTTGTAATTAGGCTTAATAAACTTGCGTATGCGCAGTTTTTAACTGAAAACAGTGAACCTGCTTGAACCTGCGTGAGAAGACACTGAAACCGGAGCCAGCATCTCGTGACTCTCGGGTACGCGCTTAGGCGCGTGCTCAGACGTCACTACTCTCGTCCAGCGAGTGGGTTGACCGACCAATGAAAGTGTTCAGTGGATACGGATCGACCAATAGCAAAGGTGAAGGGAGGTGACGTCAACGTGGCTAGCATACCACCGCTGTATGGCTGTGAACTTGTCGCAGCAGGCGAAAGAAGAAACCGTCAAAGAAAGAAGATGGCGAGAGGCGGCCGCAGCTTACGGAGAGTAGCAGAGTACCTGAAGCAGTTACCGAGCACAGCGAGCCGGGAAATCCAGGCCAGGAATAATGTCAGGTAAAGAAGTAGCCTGTTTGCTGTCGACTAAACCCGGAGGGTTTTGGGGAGAAACACCCAAGGCTCCCAGCACACGCAGGCAGCAACCGGAGCCGTAGCGAACTTACTCCGTTCACGTTGGGGGACAAAAAGCTTGGTTTATTGATGGCTAAATGTGCCAGAATTTAAGTAATTGCACTATTTTTAAAGTTAATCTTCTATCTGATAAGATACCTCGTTTTTTTCAAAGACTGAAACGTAAGGGGCGTTGCTAGGGGAAAAGCCGATTTGGGCTGGGATCCACAAATATTCTAATCAGTCACTGGTACTTTGGCTATGAGCTACATTTAGTCCAATAGATCCCGTATGTGTCATAATGTACATTAATGTACATTAACTTGCTGCTTCTCGCACACAATTTGCCCACTGTCACTTTGTTGCTGTTCAAAACTGAAACCAAAATAAGTCAAGAAAAACACTGATACTGTGATTGAGGCTATTTCAGCCTCAATCGTCAGGAATTCATTAATGCTAATCTATTAATGACACCAACATGTAGATAAAGTTACCTGCGCTCGGAGGCGATTTAAATCTCGACATGGTTGTAGTGTCACAAAATATTCCTGTCTTTAACAGACTCTAATTCAAGCAATATATTCTCTATCGCAAATTTATTGCAGATTTCCTTCTAAGTTTCTGTGATGATATAGGTATGATTTTTAGCTTCCCTTTTTATAGTAAAAACCACAATTACGCTGTGTAAAAATATCAGTTTTCAGGTTAATGTCTTGTAACCCTGGAAAACAAGAACTGGTGTAGTTAATCAGTTTGCTGATATTCTCATTTATAACAGTTTCTAAATGAGAATAGTGTGTCTTGTTTCAGTATTCTAAACTGGAGCTTTCCCTTCATTAGTTCCAAGACGTTTGGAAGTATTTCTTTATGTCCCATATAAGCTATGTAAAAGTATAATTAAAAAAAAATATGAGGGCACATAAATAATAAAGCGGATACATTTTAATGGTGTAGACTTCTTGTGCTGTGGCTGCTTTTCCTAGGATAGACAATGTGTTGACATCACAGTTTGCAGGGTCCACATCTCGCAGGTACAACTAGAGAGTAAACAGCCTTTGTTTTGAAGTTTGGGCCCAGTTTCTGTTGCCTGTTGAGTTGATTGCTCGCCACGGTCAGACATTTCTTTTGTGGTACACCTGTGTGAGGTCAGAACAAAGGGTCAGCTGTCTCATGTTCCAGGTACTGGTGAACTGGCTCCTGTTGAAGGTCTGCATTAGGAGCAGGTGGTCCAGACGACACTTCATGACAAACATCTACTGGTGACATAATGTTATGTCAGCTCATAAAGTTATAATTGGATATCTATTTATTTTTTAAGCTATTATGTAAGCGGTATGTGCAGGGGTGTAGCTCTATAGAACCTAATGCCACAGATTATCTTCTTAATACGTAAAGCCTTAAGGATATGAGGTTACTGTGGTTTTGGATTACAGTGTGATTTTAGTTTTGGAGTTTTTGTATGTTTTGCATTCCTGTGACTTTTTTAGTGTTTGTAAGTCTTATTTTCCCCTCTATGTTCATTCTGTTCCCATTTTGTGTTTTAATAGTCTTTGTACCAGTGTTGCACAATATATCGGCATTGACATCGGTGTCTGCCGATGTTAGTCATTTTTTACCACACCAGTATCCATCTGATAAATAAATCTGGGCCAACATAAACAGAAACTTTAGGTTAAGAAATTAACCCCGGTCCTCTGAAACATGAGTGAGGTATCTCACGATGAATGTTGAAAGAGAACCAATGTTTCTTGGTCGTGTAGTATTTGTTTGGTCATGGAACTGGAAGATATTTTAAATATCCAAAATAAAACTGTTTTAAATAAATAAAAAGAAAATGCAAACCATACAAAACCTAAACCATAAATATATTATATAATAGATCATTAGATTCTATAAATGAAACAAATTGGCTTAAAAATATTAATGATTATTGTGATTTATTACTTATTGTGACAGGTTTAACACTAGCAAGGCTAACGGCTGATAAAATAAGCTAAAGTCAGTTTGAAATGCCTCCTCTGATCATTTTGTTTTTGTCTACAACAGTAAAACTTTGCTTTACAATGAATAGTCCTTTAACAAACACAGCATCACATTGACTGTTTTTAATTTCAGTGACTATTCGCTCCAGGAAGGCTAGAAAATATTTTCAGTTCTATTATATTTTCTTATATTCTACTCTTGAAATTAGGCTAAAATCAATATTGACATATTTTCCTGATATCGTTTGCACCATTCTGATAAAATTGTAGACATCATTGATGTATTTATTGAATAATTCATAAATGTTTCTAAGTGTTTTGGACTGTAATAGAGAGTCTTGCAGAAACCCTTGGCCTCCAGGGAAACATCTGGTGCCAGGGACATTGTGGAGCAGCTATTGGGTCGACTGCCAGGCATGTCGAACCAATGAAAGCAGCCAGCCCCGTCCCGCAGCAGCGGCCAATCACAGCCAGCAGCCGCTGTCACGGTAGCAGGACCCCATTTAAGGTGCAAGCTCGGTGCTGCAGTGTAGGTTACAAGTCAGCGTGTCCCCCTGAGGATTAACAGAGTCCTCATTCATGCCGTCAGGATAGATCTGGGTCAGACCTGTTCACTTGATCCCAGGAGCGCTGGAGCAGAAACTCCAGTTGTGATAACTGATCAGTCATTTATTAATTAATTAGTTTCAAATTTCAACACTTTCCAGTGTTTTTTTTTTGTTTTGTTTTTTTTTCAGTTTAAATTGATTAAAAATCAAAGTCAAAAACGCATCTTTTCAGAACAGCTTTTTATGTACCTTTTACATTCTTGTTTATTTTTACTAAGTGTATTTAAGTATTTTTTTTTAAGATTTAATTGGATGTACTCAAGTGTTCTGTTTTTAATCTTGCTTGATTCCTGTAGAGTTTTTAGAACAGTGCAATGCAAATAAAAATGTATTACTATTATTATAAATACATTATTTTAGCTTTACATTTGTGTTTCTAAATTGCCACACCTATAAGGCAAACATATTACAAGAGAAAATTTCTAAATATTTGAGTGAGAGAGCAGTCACTGTAAAACTGGGCTTCGCTGGTTTAAAACAATAAAATGATTTGAAATTGACATTTTAATCTCCATCCATCGTTAGAGCCTGATATTAGTGATTAGTTCTATTTTAATGGTCATCATAACTACTTGTAAAGCTCAGCCTTCATATGCATGCAAACTGTCTCAACTGCCTGAGACTGCACTGAATCTTAGCAAGTTCTTTAATGTTTCTGCAGAAGATTATCCATTGATTAAAATGGCTGGTTTTCTATCTTTATTCAAATAATCATAATTGATCAAACTCCAATTCTTCTCAAAAATAAAAACTTAATCCCAGAATTACCCATCTAACATGGCTTTAAACTAATTTTGACCGCCGATAACTTTAACTTACCCTGGTTTATATTCCAACTGAAGCCTAGTTCCACCCAGTTCTGGACTTTTTGTCCTCAGGAAAAGCTCAGGTGACCAGAACTGACTGGAAAAGTTTGGCTGCATGTTCATGCAGGTCTCATAAAGCTCATTGTAAAGTGTGTGTGACCTTGGCCTTGTTGCATTACAGAGGGTTTCTACATCCGCCTGAATGTTAAATCCTTCAACTAGACAAGGACAAATCTAATGAAATCGCTTTATTTGTAGAATAAAGTAGAATAAAGCAACACCACCTAATTTATATATATATATAAAACACTTATTGCATTACCTTGCAGTTGCTTTGTAATAATGTGTACTGTATATTTACTGTCATTGAGAACACAGATCAGACGGTCAGAAGTAGGCTTGTCACAATAAATCAATTCATCGCATAATAAACTAAAACAAACTAAATAATTTTCATTTGCTTGATTTCTCGTTTTTCTTTTCTCTCTCTCTTTCTACCACAACTGGTCTTCAGTCTGCTGCTTTGGTCTCAACTAACCCTTTTTTGAAAGAAAATGAAACAGAAACAACAAATAATATGAATTCTGAAGTCTCTGTGGACAAAATTGTTTCATTTTGGATATTTAAAATGGCTTCCAGTTTCAATGTTTAAATGTTCATCAGAATTTAAAGTTTATTGATCTTTGAGAATGTGTTCTTACATTGTTCTTCCGTTATTACTATGATATTACTTGAACATTGTCTCAAAACAACAATATTATTGTTTATCGCAATAAGTTCTGGGACAATTTGTCGTCTGGAAAAATGAGTTGTTTTGACAGGTCAGAAGTAAACGTTGCTGAGTGAGAGAGCTCAGAACATTCGCTTGAAATTTTAGTGTTAGAAATACGTCATGTAGTCAGCAATGTAGTAAGTGCTGCTTGTCTATTTTAGATAAAAGCAGATTAAGTTTTATAATGTTTGTGTTTGATAACTGGTATTTTTTTTAACTTCTGATTATCATACAGTAAGATTTTAATTTCCTTTTAGAAACTGAAAAGAAATATCCATATGTCCAAAAATGTTTGAACCAAAGCACACTCCGATAAGGGTGTCCTCATTTTTTCCACATGACTTTGTAGTTGTCTGTCATTCGTTTCTTATGTATGGAAACACAAACCTTAGAGAACGGTGGCGGTCAGTGGGGAAACTTCTTCCTGTGATGCATTCACTTCCTGTCCTGTCGGAGGTTTATTTTTGGAGTATGTTTGTCATTTGTGCCTCAGTATTAAACTTATGACATATAATTAAACTTATATATATATATTGCAGTATTTCTAACACTTTAAAAAAAAGAGAAAAATACATAATTTTATTTTTGATGCATTGAAAAAGAGAGAGAATAAACTCCTGCATATTAAGCAATAGAACAAGATAATAATTCTGGTCACCACATTAAAAGTTGACACGCTGGACTCTTTTTTTCCTCAGCCAGACTGACTTTAGATCATAAAACATCTGCTGCCTCCCATGGCAGAGAGCAACGTCTCCATTACAAATGTGTGCAAATATTTGTCTATTTTCGGCCAATGTCGAAAAAACACTTTCACAATTGCGGTGTTTCCATTAAAGAAGAATAAAATGAAAATTAAACATGCATGAACTTGTTCACATGATAAGACATTCAAAATCATGGCAGCTCATAATTCAGGCATGGTACTAGCGCTCAACAGCTGTTAGAGGAGACGTGGTATTCAGAGGTTGTCATGGCTACATGTTTTGGGGAAATTGTAGTCTGAAAAATAAAACCAAACCATCATCCTCCTACAACTTCTTGTCGTCTTTGACGTTTCCGCCAGTAGTAAACGTCCGTCTGTTCATCGTGTGAAGTGAAGAAAGTGTTTCCATTGCAGTTCTGTGAAATATGTGAATATTTTGATACTTCTGAAAGAACACCTGAACTTAGTGCAAAAACTTTATAGGATTTTTTTATTTTTTTTTCCTGAAATTGGCGTGAATCCATGAAGCTAATTTAGTTTTGTATTTTCAAGTTGAGCAATTTTATGGTTGATGGACATGCAGCGGTGCTCCTCTATAAGCTCTGGTCTGGAGTCTAGTGTTTACCGCCCTGTTTCTGCTGACTCTTAACTGATTTATCTGGGGTTGTGTCGAGGACAAATCGAACAAGGTTTCCAAACTGAAAGTGTCTCTTAGTCTGCAAGCCTCACCTTCTGTCCCTCTATCTGTTTGCTGACCAGATACCTGTCGTCATGTGGCATCCTGATGACTCGCGTGCCTCCTCTGCTGGGCGGAGCCATGTCCGGTCGGCCCATCGTCCTGCCGGCACGCAGCTTCTTCAACCTCACCAACTCTTTCTCCAAGAGGAAGGAGTACTCAGAGAGACGCATCATTGGGTACGTTGGCGCCGTTTACCAGCTGTTTTCATTAATTTTTTGTCTGCGTGTGTCTTTTTTTGGTTTCTTACTCTGTTGTAAGATCTTATTTTCTGCTGTCAGATCAGCCACAGACAGGCCTGATTTAATACTTAACGCTACTTTACCAAATTTACAATGTCTAAAGTTTCGGGATGATGTAGAAGGAGGTGGGGGAGCTCAATATTTTTACAGACTATCTGTTTGAGATTAACCTGTTAGGACATAGTGACAGTTTCAGCAAATATGTCTCTTTTTTTTTTTTACTAAAAGTTGCATGCAGCTTTAATAGCACCAAACTTTAGCAGTTGCATCACGTCTGCTTTCTTTCCTGCAGAACCTGGTTCAGGTTCTGGTACAGAGGAGTAACATCTGCTGCTTCTCTCTAATTTCCAGCTGTGCGCTGCCTGTCAGCAGGCTGAAGGAAGGCAATCAATCTCTTCTCTCTCTTCCAAAAACCCAGTTCAGCTGTTAAAATGTATTCATGGGAAATGCTTCAGTTATGATGTAGGAACAAAATCTTCCAGGGTTTTTTAAGTATATTTTTCTTCTAAATCAATTGTAAAGTGATACAGTAATAATAACTCTTATTGATGGCATTATTAAAGCTGAGGTTATTATTGTTAGATTAATTGTCTTAGTTTTGTTGTATTTTGTGTGTAATTATTGTTTTTAACGGGGTTCAGTTAGCATGTTAGCTACATCTTATTCTGCTGTCCCCTCCCCCACATATTTCTACTACACGTCATGCTAGTAAAGGAAATCTCCGACTAGCTGCTGCTCTGAAGGTCGGACCAGGATGATTATAGGGAAGAGGACGGAAACGGAGGATATTAGCAATGTCCATTACTAGACTTGCATGCAAGTTGTTTTTTGTGAGGAACAATTCATTCGTTAGAGAAGGTGCAGCTCGGCTTTAAACAAAGAAAAACATTTCAACTCACTGAAACGCAGATTGTGGAGAAAAACCTGAAAAACATCTGCTCACAGTAAGAAGAAACTTTAGTGCCTTGCGGACGTCCATGGGCTCTTTATGGCTTTTAATGAGCGGGATAAATTCAGATCTCAGCAGGACCCTCAGCGTTGTGTTCTGGCCCGCTTAAAGGGGCAGCAGTGTTTTTTTTTGTTTGTTTTTTTAGGTCAGTCGTACATCCTTTTTTGGTAAAAGCAGCGTTTTACGGAATGCATTGTTCTCCGGATGTTGCTTCCTCAGAGTAACACCGGCAGACACACTGCCAATTCATATGGAACAGATTAGGTTTGGTTTCACACTGTCACAGAAAACGGAGAACACAATCCTATCTTTGTGTCTCAATCTGCAACAAAATGAAACTCTTCTCGGATAGATCAGTGTGAGGCCCAGGAAGGAAAGGGATGGAAAGTTCCACCTTACTGACGATGGAGCTGAAATATAAATTAATGATTGTTTGAGTAATCGATTAATCCTTTGATTCTAACCAATAATCGATTAATCGGATAGAAGATTTGGCACATTCTGCAGATGTTTTATTTAAGTCTATTTTGTATAATATTGAAAATACACAAAAATGCAAAGAAGCAAATAATTCAATTCCTTTTTTAAACAGCAAAGTATTTTTTTATTGCCAAAAATGCAGTAACAAAGCATTTCTCTAGTAAATGTTTGATTATTTGTAGCAAAGAATTCATCTGCAGCATCTGTCAGTACTTCTGACATCAGCGTGAAAAGCTCAGCCCTTTATGTTTGACTTATCCGCAGTACTGAAACAATTAATCATATTAATCATGATTAGTCAGTTATTGAAAAAAATTCTCAGTTAATATAGTAATTGTTTAATAATGAAATTACAGTCTAACAAAGGCCACTTTATGAAAGGACAACACAGTCACAGCAGTAATTAATCCAAAAGCGTCCAAAGAAATACACAATTATACCTTTAAGAAGAAAAACCTTCATCTAAGGAGAAGAATTGTTTAATCACATAATCAAGTGTTTACTGATGTAATACTCTTATTGCACTTGAGGCAAAAAAGTTTCTTTTCTTGCTATAAAAAGGCTTGAGTGGTTAAATAAAAAGTCTGCAGAATTTGAATTGCTAGCTGTAGCCTTACAGTGTAGGGCTGATCTGTTGATTATTTTTTGGATTAACCACCAAAAGGAACTGAAGTGATTTTTTTTTTTAAAAGACTTTGAACCAGGTGAAGCTAAAATGGTCACTTGTAGAGTTCTGGGTAGAACAGATTTACAGACAAAGAAGTTGTCTGTTTTTTAGGGTTTTTTTACATCTTAAACGTAAAATGTATTTAGTCTTTGATGCTCTGACTGTGTTGTTCTTTTAGCAAATGGCCTTTTTTAGAGGCTGTATACTCCAGTTAATCATTTGACGGTTATTTCAATAATCGATTAATCACGTTTAATCTGATTAATTGTTTCAGAGCTGTTTTGCCCTGTCATTGCTGTCCTTCACAGGTCGAACTTTCATACTTTAAGTATCCAGAATGCCTCTCTGTCCACATGTATGAGTGACGCACTAAGTGTTCCACACAGAGGTCATAATCACTAAATCTGCAGGTATAAATAGACACCAGAAGGTGCCAGCTATTTCCCTCCCAGCAAGAGCTGGACGTTGTCTCTGCGTGTCCCTCACTCTGCACGTCCTAGCTCTATTCCAGAGCTTCACAATCACCACATCAGATCTTAATTTAGTCGTTTCTTCTTTTTTTTTTACCCCTGACTGGCATCCACGCTCCTCTCTCGCCTCAGTCATGGGTTCTGCATCGTCCTGTCCTGTTGGGTGTTGCGTCACATGAACCGGCCACTGACCTTCACTCCCCTCCCTGTTCTGCAGGTATTCCATGCAGGAAATCTATGACGTTGTGGCGGAGGTGGAAAACTACCGCCACTTCGTTCCCTGGTGTAAGAAGTCGGACGTTGTGTTCAGCCGCTCCGGGTTCTGCAAGGCCAAGCTGATGGTGGGCTTCCCCCCTGTGGTGGAGAACTACACCTCCCTCATCACGACGGTGCGACCCCACCTGGTCAAGGTAACGCACAAGCATAAATAGCCCAAATGCAGTGCTTTGTAAAAGTATTTACACCCTTTCGTTCACCTGGATGTACTTTAGAGAGACTTTTCTTGTTATAAATTAACACAGAAATGTGAAGTCATAGGAAAATCACACAGGTTGCCAGTATGTTTTAGAAATAAAAAATCTGAAATGTGTGGTGTGCATTTATATTTACACTACATCTATTTTTACCTCAATATAAATCCAGGTTTATAAGAGAATATTGGCCAACAAACAGCATGGAGACTTCAAGGGGTATGAAAACTTTTGCGGTGGAATAGTTTTGAGTCGGGGTTTACAGTATACTGCAAGTATCGTTATCACAATATCATATTTATTTCGCGAAGGACGGGAGAGCAATAATTGTTGGCTAATATAGCTTGTGACATCTGAAGTTGTATTTTTTTTTATTCTAATGCAATATTTAGATAGTAGGACAAAGTCTAGTGTTAGCAACAGTTTTTACGTGGTAGAAACGACATGCTAACGGTCACATATAGTAGGAAGTACAGACTGGAGAGAAGAAAGCAGATTCAGATTCAGATTTATTTATATTTGTCCCAAATGGGCAATTGGTGTAACAGCAAGTACAAAAACTAAAACACAAAATATCAAAGA
>CAEGAG010104720.1:0-10719 GCA_903067065.1 Brachyrhaphis terrabensis | reverse complement strand
CACAAGTGTTTGAGCCGCAGCTGCTTCTTCAGATCTCTTTGGAAAACTTTGTTTGTACTTTTTGTTGGTTGTTTTTCTTTTTTCCATCTTTTGACCCAGTTTGTGTCTGCAGGTGTTGACCCTGATGAGTCCTACCTGGTCAGTGTGTTCCCCGTCTATAACCAGCAGTGTGGACCTCCTCTGTCTCTGGCCGGCAGTCTGCAATATGGAGGTAGCCATGGCAACCGCTGTTTTTACCAAAGAGGATGCAGAGAAGCATGACCTCTGGGCGATTTTCTTCTGCGTTTTCTCTCAGCCCTGATGGAGGTCATCAGTCTGAAGGTCGTCAGCGTCACTAAAACCACGGTGACCGTCGCGTGGGCGTGGCAAAGGAAGACTGAGAAGACTGGACCAATCAGAGTGGACCAATACCAAGTGACACTGAGGAGAGACGCCGACCCACAAAGTCTGTTTTCACCTGAAGTTGTGCATATTTTTAATCATATAGTAGACCAAAATCTGCTGTGGTTTTTATTTCTTCAGATGAGGCATCCTGCCATAATGACATAGCAGAACTCTTTAATATTTATACACATAACATGTAAATATAAAATGTATCATTTGTGTTTGAACTTTTTTGTCAGCATGTTAGTATTGTGTATTTAAAATTTAGTGAAGCTGAGACACAAGCAGCCAATACTATTCATCAGTATTGGTGGTGACACTTCCGCTAATCCGCTAGTAGCAGAGCTAATTTTTCGCTTTAGCATCTTTGCTAACTTTGAAACGTTTTTCTGGTTAAATAAAGTTCAACATCTCTGTTGAAGTTTTGTCATCGCCAGTTAGAAATTCTGCTTATAGTCATGCTCTGTTTCATCTCATTTTTCCTTTTTTTAGTGAACATTGAGTAAAAAAATAACAAATAAAGTATACAGTAAAATACAACACTTACATGAACAACAACGAGGGGTGTTAGTTAAACAAATACATGCAAAAATTCACAGTTATGAATAGTTTTGACAGCCCAATGTTGGTATAGCTCTTTAGCGTTAGCTGCCTTTAAATACTATGTTGCTTATCGGGATTTAGCATTAGTGTAACTAATATTTATGATTAGTGCTTTTGGGTTAGCACAGTACATTTTTAGCTTGATTATCCAGGTTTGGCTGCTTGGAAGGAAATAAAAACAAAGTTTGTTTCTTTCACCTGTGAACATCTGTCAGGTCTATAATCTGTTTTCCAGCTCTGTCTTTGTGGCCGGACCAGAACCAGCACACCTTCTCCAAACTGACTCCCAGCACTGAGTATTCTCTGCTCCTATTGGCTGACGATGTTTCCAGAATCACCATCCCTGTGGCCACTCATTATGGTGAGCTGTTCAGCCCCGAAACTCAAATGAAAGAGACACCAGCTAGTTGTTTTTAATCGTGTGAAATTAAAAAGCAACGAGTTGATCTGAGCAGCGAGGGACTCCTGGTTGGTTGGAGTTTGGACTGTTTATGGTGACTGTCTTTAGTTTGAGGGAAATCCGACATTCCTCATTGCTGTTTGCCCTGATCTTCATGCGCCACCTGCTGGTGACAGCATGTTATTGCAGCAACATGTAATCTGAGATCTGCCAAACTAAACCAGCATCTGAGTCTCAGAAGATGAAGCTGTTGGAGCCGGTTTGATATTCTGGGATTTTCTCTTCCTCAGATGAAGTTCCCATGGTTGCCACGGTGACTCCTCTGCTGCTCCTGGTCGTCATGGTGACGATCTTCTCCGTTCTCTCCAGAACTCTGTGAGTTACTAGAGACGAACATGAAATCTGATAATGCTGCTCCGTCCGTCCATCCGTCGCTTCTGTTTAACATGTTGACATGTAGTTTATATGTTATATTAACACTTAGTAANTATGTAAAACATATTTATCACCAGCTTCTAAAATGTAAAAGTTTCTTCTTGCTAAACCGTCTTTGATTCTGATTATTAGTTTCAGGTGTTTCTGAACCACAGAAACTTAAAGCTCCTCAATAAATTTATTTTGTTATTTTTCACTTTACTGAGAAAGGAAGTTCAGATGTGAAGGAGATAAGATAATTCAGCTTTCCTCAGGATTTCCTGTGACTTTGGCTCTTAAAGGACATTTTGCTTGTATGTCTTCCTGTTTGTATAGTTTTGATTCTGAGTATAAAAGGCATTTCTGTGCAGATACAAGTCGTACTTCTTCCCATCGATCTCCAGCCCTGGAAAAAGCTCAGCAGGCCAGTGGCTGTTGAACCCGAACCTGAAGGTGATCCGACTTTTCTTCTTTCATTTCGTTTCTGTTTGGGGAAGAGTTCTTCCTCCAATAAAAGATTTTACAATCCAAAATGTATGCAGTAAAAAAATAACAAATTAGCTAGGCTCTGCAAACAACTGGAGCAAAAAATAAATAATAAAATGGTGTTTGGGGGCAACATGGACACTTGGCGCTCTGTGTATCTTTGCTCCGCCCACTTTGGTAGGATTTTTCTAAATTAGTTTGTGGGCGGAGCTATGCGGTTAGTTACACGTTAACTATTGTACACATTGTGGTACAACTGGAGAAATAAAAATATAAAGAAAAAAATAATACAGCAATAAACTTCACAGCTTTTGACTTCACTTTCTGTAGCAACGCAACATCCAAGCAACTAAAACTGTAAAGTTAATGACCACAAATGTAAGGTTATAACAAATGAGAAGTTTTCATTGATCGAAAGCAAAACATTTAAAAATCAGCCAAACTGCAGGAACAAAACGTCGTCATCATCTGAGTGTTTCTGTTGTTTTTCTCAGAAATGTGCGGACAGGAACTTCCTGGACGTGGCCGACTTCCAGGTGACGGACGTTTTAGGACAGAAGCATCTGATCCTGGTTCGCCCAAACGATCTGCATAAGGAGAAGTCTCTGCCACCAATCAGCAGCCTCTCAGTCAAACTGGACACTGTGGACATTACTGGTACCAAACCAATCACAGGACACGAGTGGGACATTCAGCCAATCACAGAGCAGCAGCTGCTCTCTCTTCAGTCAGTTTTTACGTCAGAGATCGGAGGAACCAAAGTTCCTCTGCTGCAGGAACAGGAAGAGAACGGCTGCTCTCCTCGGAGCGAGGAAGACGTTTATCCACCCCATCATCATCATCATCATCAGGCTTTCACGTTTCGGTTTCCAGAACTCCTGATGGATTTCCTGGAGCAACCGGAACCAGTGACTGGACCGCTCGAACCGGTCCCTGAGGTCGAGTATTTAACAAACGGCTGCTTCAGAGCAGAACCAGCAGAACCTTCAGTATCAGACTGCATTAACTCAGAGGTGGAACACTGACCCCCAGTGGCTGAGAAGTTCATGACAACACAAACAGAAAACTGAGTTACTGAACCTAAATAAAAACATCTGAAATGACAACTTATAAAAGAAATGTATTCATTTGAGATCTTTTATTTGTTTAGAGATCCAACATGTGCAGCACTGGTTTAAATTTGATGTAGGAAAAATTAATCATAAAAATAGTTTGACATTAATGAAAACAGTTTTATGAACCAAAAGGATTAAAAAGATTTTCTTTTTTCTTTTAATTGTTGCTTCTATTCAGTTACATTAGTCAAGGTAAGTCAGGGAATTTATTAAACATTTTTGCAAAACTTTTGAAAGTTTACTTCCCTGGAAAAATTATTTTTCTTTGCTGATGAAAATTATGTTATTTTCCAATCTCCAAAAATCTACGCTATCAGATTTCTTCTTCTGTGGTTTCTCTTTGTGTAAATGTTTGTTTCTCTTCAGGAACCAGGAAATAAAGAGTAAAACCTGAAGCACCGTGTGGAGATCAGTATATAGAGTCCAGCAGTTGTTGTGTTTCATTTAAAATCAGATGTTTCGTCCATCTGAACGTTTCGTTTCAGAGGTTGGAGTTCATGCAGATCCAGTGTCTGACCAGCTGATGGGCGATTGTCTGTCTGGGAGGGAGGACGAACACCGAGCGGTCTCCTCTGAATAAAGAATCGATCACCTAGAAACAGAAGATGAAATCTTTTTATTGTGAAAACCTGCTGAGAGCTGAAACCTTCTGCCTGCAGCAGCAGATTCTGATTTCATGAACTGAACTGAACTGAACTGAACCCACTGAGACTGAAGCTAATCAGGGCAACGATCCAAAAAACACCAACAAGTTCATGGCTTGTTTTTGAGCGGGGTCCAGCCAGGTGTTTACAGGTGAATGGTTGCCATGGAGATAACAGGATTTCTCAAACATGCATGAAAGAGTCAAAACAAAACTCCATGTTTGTTTCTGATAAGGGACAATTTTATAACTCAATAATTTCCTTTTGTGGGATTTTTTTCTTTCTTTCTACCAAAAACTGGATGACAAAAGTTTTGGTCTCAACTAAACTTTTTAAAGGACAATTTTGTTTTCATAATTCTTTTTATTTGTTGTTTTGTCTGGATATTTAAAATATTTTCCAGTTTCAGTGTTAAAAGTTTATCAGAGTTTAAACTTTATTGATCTTTGAGAGGATGAACTCATTCCATTATATTACCTGAATATTATCTCAAAACAACAATATTATCAGTTAATGCAATAACTTCTGGGACAATATATCATCTGGTAAAATTAGTTATTGCGACGGCCTCTTTATGTCGTCAGGATTATTTATTGCTGACCTGTTGCCGTGGAAACCACCGCGCCTCCTCGATCTCGTTCTCGTCCACCTTGATGTCGGTGGACACGGCGACGGCGAGGCAGCCGATCATGAGGTTGGAGGGCATGGGCCACGGCTGGCAGGACACGTACTGGACCGGGCCCACCTTCACGCCGCTCTCCTCCTCCGTCTCCCTCCTCACCGCCTCCTCCAGCGTCTCCCCTGCAGCCATGGAGACGTGTTCAGACCGCGACGTGTGTGTGTGTGTGTGCGTGTGTGTATGCTGCCAGCTCACCAGGCTCCACAAATCCAGCGAGACAGGAAAACATCCCGACGGGGAAAACCTTCTTCCTGCCCAGCAGACACTGGTTTCCGTCAGGGTGGATGACCAGCATGATGACCACTGGGTCTGAAATCAGGTTTACAACATCCATGTTCATCAGAAATACATTTACATAAAAAGATTTTTAAAAAGTTACAGATAACTTATTTAAACTGTATAACATCATATTTTAAGCTTTGTTCAACGAGACAGAGGCCCAATTTAAAGGTGTTCAATTATGAAGTCAAATTTCTTTTAAATCATATTTGATACATTTAGCATTTTTATAGTAACTGAAGGTGACAGCTGAAAAATTGGGAATTACATAAGAACTTCACCTTTTTGGTGCTTGTCTTTTAACTATCTTCTTGCTGTTTCTTTGTAGCTTAGTCTAAACTTTCCTGCTGATGTTGGTGTTTGATTCGTACCGACTCTCGGGTAGCAGGTGTTGTGGACGCCCTGCAGGCTGCGGCACTCAGAGTTCAGACAGCTCCGTTTGTAGCCGCCCTCCTCCATCTTGGTGGCGCCGCCGCATGTCGGGCAGAAGCTGTAGCGGCTGTGCCAGGCCAGCACCGACCGGGCCTGCGCCACGACGCCTGGAGCCGCACAGAGGGAAGAATCATCGCTCAGGAAGAACCGGCTGGAAAACCACAAAGAAGAAGAAAGTTTCTCACCTGCCTCTTCCTCGCTCAGCTTCAGCAGGTCTCTGTTGGGACTTCTTGGGAATGAACAGTTCTTTTCTCTGCAGCGCTCCAGGAGGGCAGCAGCGTCTAAGTCTGTGTTGATGGCGAACCAAACCGGAGGCTCAGAGAGACTCTCTGTTTTCTCAGAGGAGGAGGAACAGGAAGGGTTCTCCGTCTTCTCTATTCCGAGGAAGATCGTCACGGTTGAAGGTTTCAGCAGGAGATCCTTCACTTCCTCATACCTGAACCGGCACAGCTTCATGTCCCCCTGCTGCAGGAGGAGCCATAAAAGGTAAAATAAATAACTGAGATGATTCTCAACATCTTGGATTCAAATTTCTGATCTGAACTCAACAGATTTGTCCAATCAGCTGCTTTAAATGCTAATTCAGTTGTACTTTATACTTATCTGCACTTAATTACCTCTGTGTTCCCTGAACAAACACTAAAACACTTCAGATGTGACTGACAGGATGAGAAAATTAGCTTTAGCATGCTAACATCAGCTAGCTAGTGCTAGTAGTAGATATTTAGACTTATTTTAATTTAGTTTAAGAATACATTTATTTGACGCAAAGGAAATGAAGCTTGGAGGAAATTTGTTACATTTGAACATTTTCAGCAAGTTTGAAAGCTAAAACAATTAACTGTGTGCCAGTGGCGGTTTTAGACCTTTTTCTTTTAAAACAAAACAAACAATGAAACAAAAAAAATATAGTTTATTATATTAAGCTAAAAGTGCAACATCTTACTTTTTAATTTGTTATTAAAATAAGACTGTGAAGGTAAAGTAAATTTCTTTATGCTATCACAAATGAAAATCAAAGGTTCGCTATAAAAGTTTTCTTTAGCATGCTAACGTTAGCGTTAGCTTGCTCAACCCATATCAATGAGTTTCAGTTGATATCATCCGTCAAACATAGAAATCTTTGTTTCTACTTGTATTACTTTGATGAATCTTTAATGCGGTGTGTATTGGATCATTATGGTGACCTTCAGAGGCGTATTTTGACCCGATGGATGCGGCGTTAGCCTCTGGGTCGTACCGCTTCACTGGCCTCCTGCTGGGTTCTGACCATGGGGCTGAGGTTGGAGAACAGCAGGTAGACGGTCTCCGAGTCGCTCTGTTTGGCCTCCAACCAGACCTTATCGGTTCTCTTCCCACTCTGCCGGTCCAACGTCTCTCTGCTGAAGTAGTTTTCGTGCGGGTGGAGGTCGGTGCCGGGCAGGATTCGCCCGCCGCCGTCCGGTTGATCGGGTCTGCGGCCCAGCAGGCCGGCGATGTGTCTGTGACCCCAGAACTTGGCGATATCGTAGGCGGTCTGTGATGAACTGTTCACAGAGAACTTGTCACAACTGAAGGACAAAAAACCAAAAACAGATCAGATTCAGAAATCAAAATCAGTGAAAGTTTACAGCATTTTAAACGTTGATTAGAAACTTTTTGAACCGGAGTTAAACTTTTTGACCCAGTTCTGTATTTCTTTATGACCTGAATAGTGAATCATAATTAGAGACGCACTGATCAGATATTAATATCTGTATCTCTCCATTAAAAAATTCCAGATTGGTATCCGTGATCCATAAGTGCAGATCTATTCAGTCTAGTTCTATACTTTTACGTCATGCTTTATTATGTATTTTACATTATGTTTATATTTCCTAACTGAACTTTCTGAACCAAAGACGATTTATTGCAGTTTATTTTTAGAATGTTTAACCAAGTTGGTCAACCTGTTGTTTATGTCAGTTTGTTTCTTTATTATTTATTTTCCGTTTGCTGTTAAACTCCTAATTACTCTGACTGAACAAATTAAAGTTGTTTTAATCAGTTTTGAAGCTATTGCAGTATTTCAATGAGCTGTACTGGTGCAGAGTTATCAAATGAATTTATAATTCAGTACATTTATGTCTGTTTTAAAAAAGAAACATTTAAAGTCATTCAGCTGATATCGGTATCGGCCGATGCTAAACCTCAGGTATCGGTACCGGTACCAGAAGTGTGAAACGTGGATCGGTGCATCTCTAATCATGACTGTTGCAGACGAAGGAGCAGCGTTTCACCCGAGCAGCAGCAGCTTCTCCGCCACATGGTGGTGGCCGTTACGAGCTGCTAGCATCAGCGCCGTCCAGCCGCTGTGTCCCGTCTCGTTGATGAGTGAAGGGACGTTGGACAGAAAGGTGGACACCTGGGACAGGTCTCCTCTTGCTGCAGCGTCCAGAAACTTCTCCAACATTTCCTCTTTGGCGCTCAGCTGCAAACTCGTCATCTGGAAAAACCAAATAATCTTCCGTTAGACGTAAATCAGCTGCACTAATCTTACTAGCAACTTTATTTAGTAAGATTACTAAATAAAGTAAATCAGTTATTTAGTAACTGATGAGTTTCTGTGAAATTTGAAATGCAGATCCTTCTTAGTAAATTAGCAAATCGTTTCTCCAAACTAAATATTTAGTTTCAAACCTGAACATTTAACTCCCACTATTTAGTTTTTCAACTAAATATTTAGCTCCAGCTAGATATTTAGTTAGTAAGCTAAATGTTTCACTCCAAAGTAAATTTCCAGACAGAATATTTAGCTCCACTTTTTTAGCTATGAAGCAAAAGTTTTCAAGCTAAATGTCTGAAAACTTATTGCAATAACATTTAGCTTGTTAACTAAACATTTAGCTCCCACTAAATAAAATAAAGCGTTTGTGTTACTCTTCGTGGAGCGGGTCAGTCACTGCAGTCTTCATCGTAGACCTCAGTGTCTATGGTGAAGGCCATAAAATTACATTTATTTATTAAAATTCCTACAATTCTGTTTGATCTTATAATTTATCCTTTATTTAGAGTTTTCATTTTTGTAAGCCAGAATCATCAGAGTTAAAGAAGTATATAACTCTGCTTGTTATTTATCTACTTTAAATAACAAGTAAAAAGGAAAATAAATAAAGTTTTAATGAAAAAATGTTTGAGATAAACTTGAGTCCAGTCAAAAGCAGAAAGCCCTCTGGGCCTTTAAATATTTCCTCCCTCCCTATTGGACCAGAGGGCCGTCAGTCACATTCAAGCCCCGCCCACCGGATCCCACGGAGTTATAAAACAAACGGTCACCCTGACTTTAAATCACCAGGAATCACTTCCTGTTGACTCTTCATGATTAGTTCCTGGAAGTTAAAACCCTCTCAGATATTTGACCGATTCCTGTGGTTCATTAATCCGCCTGGACTCAGAAACACAGAAACTACAGCAGGTTTCCGGTTCAGCGGGACTTTAACCGCCTGTAGTTTAATTCACAGGTAGAAGCTGATTGTCTGCTCACCTTGTTCTTCTGGTTTCCTTTCAGCTGTTGGATAAACGGCGACGAGCTGCGTTCAAAGGACAACACAGGAACTGTGAGGCGTTCAGGTGCTGCCTGCGCTGTAGTAATTCACAGTGTTTTCTTGTTTTGTAATTGTTTTTTTCCTTTTTTCTCCGTTTTTCTGTTTTCTTCTCCCCTCAAAGCCATATCCCCGAGTATCCAGCTGCATAGTTTTGATGTGTTTGCATTTTATTAGCAGCTCTGTTATTTTTCTGAAAGTCTTCATTTTTAAGCTCTTAAAATATTTTTTTTCTGGTTTTCAAGTAGAAAAATTTGTCTCTTTTTCCTTCAGATATGGAACCAGTCTCTGATCAGAATCAGCTTCACTGCTAAAATTGAGGCACAATTAAGCAATTTCATTTAAAAATATATGGAAGAAAATAATTATATGAATTTTTAATTAATTCATTTTACCATACTGATATTTTTTTTAAATTTCATGTTATATTTATTTCATTTTGTCCCTTTTGGTGCTACATACACACACCACAAGGGATATGGGATATTTCTCATTTAATTAACATTTTTTATAGTTTCAGCTGAACAAATGGGAGCATGTCCCTTTAAGAACCAAACACTGTTACTGCAGGGCTGCATGCTGGGGAAGCCATTAGCTTTATTGCATTATTATATTGCAGCAAGATATGAACAATTGAAGTTTCTTTATAAAACCTCAGAACCGGATATAAAAAAAATCGACCAAACTTCTGTTCTGTTAATATTTTATTAAAATCACCTACAAAATTATTACAAAAGAAAAACAATGTTTGGCAACACAAAAACCCAGAGGAATAAAACATAACTGAACACCTGGATTTGAACACATTACATTAAATGTTGACCATAATTAATTAAAATGTCTTCAATCAGGTGAAGCCAATAAACATATTAGAGAAGTTAATGAGAACAAATGGGAAACCTTTAAAACCCTGGAGTCTGATCATGTTTCTGTTTCTGTGCAGATGTGAAATAAATAACCGGTGATGGAGTGTTATGAGTAGAAGGTGAGGACACTCTGGTGGTTTCCTCTGACCAGCAGCAGTGGAGGAAGGTCTTTGGACAGCGTTTCCAGCCAGCACATGTAGAGGGCGCTAGACACGGTGCCCTTCCTGGCCAACGGCATGCTTCTGCTCACACACACACACACACACACCCACAAATAATCATTTATTTTATAGCAATTTTAGATTAAAATATAACTTTGAAATCACATGCTTATATTTATCAAAAGCTTCTAAAAATACAGCTAACGAAGGAACAATCGTACTTGTGTTAATGCTGAAATATGATCCGATGAAGCCGAAAGCATTGTAGCATGATTAGCAGTGGTCAGCTAATGCGCTAACAGCAAAGCTAGCTTTTCATTCAGCGCTTTAGCATTTTTGATAACTTTGAAAACATGTAGCGCACTTGGCTTCCTCTCAATGCATTTTTACAGATAAAATACTTTACTGTTTTGTAAACTTTAGCTAATGAGCTAATAGACTAAATTAGTTTTTCCTGATAAATTCTAAGGCGCTAATTTATTTGACTGTATTTTAAGCTTTTGGTTGAAGGTTAAAGTGAATTTGAGCTTCAGCATGTTTGCTCATTTTAAAAAACATTTACTCAGTTATAGTACTTTTTAAAAGTTTCACTAATAGTGGAGCAAATTTTTCATTTAGTGCTTTAGTTTCTACTAAATTAGCTTTTCAAGAGAAACTATAAAGCACTAATTTACTTGGTTGTTTTGTAAGCTTTAA
>CAEGAG010104700.1:0-12393 GCA_903067065.1 Brachyrhaphis terrabensis | reverse complement strand
ACCCAACGACCATAATATTCAACGGGACAAAGTACAAATGCAGCTCTTAGACATTTATAAAACCGAACTAAACCAACCACAGCATTACTTACATTCAATGGACGCACACAATAGAGCGAAGTAATAAACAAAGTCTGCCTTGAGAGCCGCACCACTCAATACTCAGATCCATGAACGAGATGTAGCAAATATGAACGGGAAGCCACACAGTGGCTGAAATAAATTACTAAATTTAAAACACTTTAATAAAGCGGTCCATATATAAGGTGCACCGGATTATAAGGCGCACTGTCGGGTTTTGAGAAAATTGAAGGCTTTTGGGTGCGCCTTATAGTGCGGAAAATACGGTATAAATGTGTTGATTCTCGTGGTTGGCCCTGGATGTTTCTGAGTTTTTTATTGCTTCAAAACAGCATGTTTGATAACGTTTGATAACAATAATTAAAACTTCTCAATGTTTGACATTGTCCAGCAAAATGTTTTTCCATCAGGATACATGGCTGCTGCATTAATAAATCAATAAGCTACTCTATGCTGCAGTTGGTGATATGTTGTTAGCTGCTGAGCAGCAACATAAATGATAAATAATCATTTATGTGGCTAAATCAAATATTTTTACATCAGCTTCTAAGTTATGTGAAACTTTTGTTAAAATTATTTGGACGCGCAGAATCAGTCCAGTACCAATCTACATTCTCAGGGGAGAAAGACCCACCTGGTATAAATTAAATTTTTAGCTATTGGAGTTACGCTTAAGAGAAATTTATTTAATCAAAGTATGTCATGAATATGTGTGTGTATGTATTACATTTTAAGTTGGGGTGCACCGATTGAAGTTTTCTGGTCGATTGCCGATCTTTAAAAAGCCTTACCTGCAGATTTTAATTTTGGCCAACACCAATTTATTTATTTTTTGTCTGAAATGTCACTAAACGTAGCAAGAAAGTCACTGAGTTGGCAACAGTGGGGTGAATATTGTTAACTGCAAACGTGCAGACATGATCCGGTGGACTGGTCCGTCAGTCAAACTTCTTAAAGCACAGCAGAAGAGGAACTAGGGTGATTTTTAAACCTTTCCTGAGGAAGATAATATCAGGGAATAAGATCGGCTTCACATGCAAGTATCAGCCAATAACTGATCCCCCAAAATTAAGGAAATCGTCACCGATATATTGACTGGCTGACAAATCGGCTGGCTGATAAATGTATCCTATATTATACATGCATATAGGATAAAATGGAAACGGAGATGCAATTAGTTTATAGTGGAATGCGAATGATCTAATCGTCTGACAACTGATTGCAGCAATCCACATTGTTAGCAGATATAGAGGGCCCCAGAATCAAATTTTGACTAGGGCCCCATGGAGGCTTGGGCTGACAATAAAGAGCGGGGATGTGAAAAACTAGCCGCATAAAACCCCCTCCGTTTCGTGGCTCAACAGTCACAAAACAGAAAAGCTTGGTCTGCAGGTCTGTCCTTGCTACTGCTCATAAATTACATCTCCCTATTGGTCTCTTGCATCCACCAGAAAGATGCACAATGCAGCGGAGTGGCTCTCTTCATGCAGAGCTGGCCCAAGGTGATGGGGACTTAAGTAGAATATGATTTATAACATCAGCATCACTAACAGAGAGGGGGCCCGGGGTAATTGGCCAAGCTTTCAAATCAATCTGATTATTTGCTGTGATGTATTTGTGAACAAACCCAGCTCAAACACAAAGATTACAGATAGCACCATATTGTAGCCATGGTAACACAGTGTGTGATAAGCCAGCAGACCGCCAGGCTTCACTTGCCTGGTGGAATATCAAATACTTATTTTCTCCACTTGACACAGGAGGTCGAAAGGGATAACTCTAGTAGGAAGTAAGGTGATGTAACTTTTTCCTAAGTTAGAAAACATGTTTTCTAGATATCTTAGGTTTTAAAAAAGTCGTTTTTGTAATTAAATCACTTTCTCTTCCAGAGATAAAACACACAGTCTTTTGAAAGATCTTGATATTTAATGATGTGTGCTTATTTTTCCTCATGACTGTAATTTTTTTGTTCTTTTTGTCACAAAATATAAACTACTGCCTTTAAAATAGGAACATCCTGTCACCAGGAGGTGTTGCTCCGGCGATGACATATGTTTTTAGTCTTCAGGATTCAGTCACCAGACAGTTTTTCATTCGGGGAGGAAGGATCTATCGGATGTACTTCACATTTTCGGTGTGTCAAAACTGAATAATGTGAGACATTCAATACTATTACCACAAAGCACCAGCACCGGGGGACTACGTACCCGCGTCTTCCCCATCCAGATATCGGACCTTCAGGTCATCCCTGGCGTCAGAACTGTATTGCCGTGTTGCAGCTTTGGGGCGACTGAAACAGCAATCTCTCTGCTGTCGCCAGCAAAGGTATCGGGCTGTCAGCCTGCGCGCGCTGTCTCGATCCACGTTCACTGTGGAGGTTAAACACAGGAACAAACGTCCCACTGCAGCAGCCATGACCGTGAACTACAGAGGACTTCTTCTTCTTCTTCTTCTTCTTCTTCTTCTTCTTCTTCTTCTTCTTCTTCTTCTTCTTCTTCTTCTTCTTGATTTTTATTAGCGGTTGGCAAACAAAAAAAGAAAGTTAAGTAGCACTACTGTCACCTACTGGTATGGAGTGTGGTTCATGAGGATAAAGAGAGTCGAGTTTACAATCAATCATTTTCCATTCCCACATATTCCAACTTCTGATTATGCAAGACAAAATTAGATTTTGTCCTTCCTAACACTACATATTTTTATCATTCTAAGATGTTGTTATCCAGTTCAAGTTCATCTCGTTTTCCATCTCTCTGCAGAAGTGGCACAAGTCTTCAAAGTCATCTGATAACTAAAAAGTCTAAAAACATATGTACATACCTACATATATATAAAAAAATAAATAAATACACATACGCACACATATTTCTTTTTTTTACTTGTGCAAAGTGAGGACTGAGGAAAAAGTCCTCACTTTGCACAAATTACCTCCCTTTGTTAGTAGATATTATGAAAGTCGTTCTCTATTTGTAGAATATACATGTACACACACACTTGATAATGTTCAAGCCTTTTGACAAGATACCTGAAATAATCTGTGAGCATATGCTGCTGCAGTGTCTAATTCACAACAGCTCAGTCACACTGGACTGGAAGTTTTAAGCTTAAGACAAGTCTTAGCAAGTCTGTTCCTGTCTACAGTGGATGATCTGAGTAACAGCACACACAGAAGCTGGCAGCTAACACAAGGAAGTTTTTGCAGCTTTACTCAAGACAAAGCAAAACATAAATTAATGGCTACAGGTGTGTAAGGACAAGAGACAGCAAAAGTCAATTACTCTTCCATAAAAAGGGTCACTAATGATGACCTGGGATCAAATTCAGGAACGTTATGCAAGGCAACAAATCACTGATTAAATAGGTAAAGTGACTTAAAGGGTCATTTAGTTGTTTTTTTTTGAAGGGAGGGTCTGTGAAGTTATGAATTAATAGTTCCTTTACTTGTATCAGAGTTGTCAAATCACAGAACCTCACAGAAGATTTAAGGATTCAATTAATCCTTGGAGTTGGAGTGGAGTTGGAGTGCTATGATAATTATGTAATCATAGAACTATGTTATCATAGAACAAATAACATAATTTACAGTTTCACAATAGATCATTATGTCTGAAGTAATTTTGTTTACCCAATCTCTGTGTTTCTATGTGAAGTCATGTGGAGTGAGAAAGAGCTCTATCAGCCAACCACTCACTGGTCTTCTCTACTCTAGTTCTGCCAATAACTAAGTACATTTTGGATTTGCACTGGTTGAGCAGCAGGAACGTCAGGCTCTTGTTTATGTCAAATAAACAAGAACAATACATGGCAAATAATTTAACTCTAAGTGTAGTATTGAATAAACCCCTCAAACCTGAACAGATATTGTCTCTTAGCATACTTTAATGAACTGTTTTTTCCCAAAAAAAAAATCACAAGTCTGGGAAAAATTTAACATTTTGTTTTTTTTTAAATGTACTCAATATCAATGTTTACAATGCCACAAGTACTACTTAAAATCCAAAGTACAACAAGATCATATGAACATTCCTTTTATTCACTGTGATATTTGGCTAACTTTGTTTCAGAATCTTTCTCTGTTGTGGTTAATTTTGTCAAAGAAGTCACTTTTGTTGACACAGTGCCGACACTTACGGATAAATATCCTCAGTATATGAGTGTGCATAGGAATTTACAATGGTTTTGAACTTGTATTGAGCTCAAGACTTGTTTATTCTGGCAGCCACTGTGTAGAAACACTGCTTTCAGACCCACGGCTCCAGCCTTGCATGTTGGACGCCTGTACCGACAAAGGACAGACGGAAGGCTGCATGTATGCTGAGGAGTTCTGGGTGGTCTGGAAACACACTCCTTTTAAAATGCTGGCAGAAGAAGTCTTTCCAGAGGACTCATATTCAGGGTCAGTTGGCTCCATTTTAATTTGGATGGTTCTTGATTTGATTCGTAGTTTAAGTGGCAAAACTGAAGAACTGGCATCCGGCACTTTGTGAGTAGAAACAATAACGCTTCTTTGGTCAGCTACAGAAGGCACCAATCCCTTAGGAACTTGCTGCTCATCCTCACCATTTGATGCTTTGTATATGGAATGTTCATCTAAGTTTCTGGGCGAGTTACTGGATGACCTGGCAGTCTGCATGAATGATGCTGCTTGAGAGTAGACATCAGACAAATGGCTGACCTTGCAATTTTTGTAGAGTTTATATGGTGTACTAGTTTCCTGCCAGGTGGAATTTTCTTCTGGTTCTCGTTTAAAATCTGCTGTCCTATAGACAGTAAAGCTTGCTTGACTTGCAGCCCATGTTTCAGGCATGAGAGGTAAGTGTTTGATAGCTGATGCACAGCTTTTGTTTAGCTCTTCGTGTACAAGATTTCTTTTGAATAAACTCTGGACAGCAGTGGGAGATATCAACTCTTTGTGGGAGTTTACTGTGGGGGGACTAGATAAATTTAGAACTTCTTGGGTATATGCTGATGAGCTAACTAAGCCAAACTTCATTTTTAATGACAGCAGTTCTGCTTTGAGGGAGGCATTTTCCTCTCCAAGTGCCATCAGCTTGTTTTCAAGGACCATGTCATTAATGCGTCTCTTCTCTCTTGAGCGCTTGGAAGCTTCATTGTTTTTGCGTCGTCTCTCCCAGTAAATGGTGTCTTTCTTTTCCTCTGGGATGAACTCGCGTTTTCTGCGGCACATAGATTTAGTCTTGAAAGGAAATGATGAAATTTTGTGAGGTACTAGATTTCTGTTAGATCTGTGTAAAGCCACAGCAAGTACCAAGGCATCATCCCCACTGTATGACTCACTGGAGTCAGTGTCTTGCTTGACTGATTGCATATTCTTAATGTCAGAAACAGTCAGTATATTCAAAGGCATTAACTGTGAGCCATAATGATCTTCTGGAACAGCAGTAACCTCTACACCGAATCAGTCCACTTGAATAGAAGGAATCTGTAAACAGACAATTAAAAAAAGATTATTTACCAATACGAAGCAAAAAAAAAAGCTCAAAAACTGTCAGGTTTTGTAAAGTTTATATATTTGTGTGATGGAAGGAGTGCCTTCATATGTTAGGAATAAAGGTCAATAACTTAAAAAGGTGAATTTATGTTCTCCAGGAAATCAGTGCCATTTTACAACACAATCAAGTGAAATTGGGTTCTGTGTCTTTAATAAGTTCCTACCCATTCTCACACTCCCCCTTCGGAACATCATCACAACAATGCTTCTGCATGATGCCGTTTGCAACTGTTCATAAAAGCATTGTAGCACACCTTACAGTTCCACCAGGTGTTTGCTACTTGCTGCTGCCACTAATCTGGGGCAGAAGCTAAGCTGGGAACTGAAGGAGGAGCTTTAGGGAAATAGGCAATATTTTTGTTTATGTATATTGTTTTGTCATGTTGCAAGTGTTTATAGGCACCCTGGAATGGTTGCCACAGAAGATTTAAGGATTTTTCAAAGCAACACTCCAGGTATGCTTTTGATGAAAAAATAACATTATAACATAGCTATGGTATAATGTAGGGAGCCCCCTAGGGGACATGGAGGATTTTTTTCTTTTACATCATGTCGCAAAAGTATTGCATTCCCTCGCAAAAAGTTTAGTTTTTCCTCGCAATATGCTTACTTATGAGGAAATTTTTCTGCCATAATCCAAGAGCACGCATTTTCAGTCTGAATGCAGGCTTTTGTGTTTTTTGTTCTCAAAACCTTTAAAACTTTTGCTTACATTTTTATTTTAAAAGCAGGACTTTATGTCTTTCTTCTCAAAACTTGTAATGATTGTACTCAAAACTTCTCCTCCCGCTCACACTAAATCTCTGCTTGGACTCTGCTCGCTTTTGAAAATGCCTTTCTTCAGTCAAATGGCAACCTTTTAGCCAATAGAATGAAAGTGTTGTACTGGGTGCATTTGATTCTTTCTAGTGGGTGTGTCTGTGTGGCTACTATCGATTGTAGCAGCCTGCCCCACCCACTGATTCTGAGTGGTGCACCATGATGGACTATTATGAGGATTAAGCTGTTAACATGCTGGCTCCGGTTGGACAACAACTTCAAATTATAAGCTATGCTCCAACCATTAGCATCCATGTTAACTTCTGCAAACACTGAGCATTTCTTCTTTTTATGGCGGTTGGCAGAACACTGAGAACACTGACATTATTGCACAACTCTACTGCCCAGGCGGGACACTTTTAGCCCCTTCAGACTGCAGAACACATACAGGTTGCATTTATTTGGAAGTGTGAACAGCCACGCCAAAACAATCCGATCTGACAAAAACTCGGAATTGGGTTACTTCAAGCTGCAGCGTGAACGCAGTCTAAGTGTGAGCGAGAGGAGAAGTTTTGGGTACAAGCTTTACAAGTTTTCAGAAGAAAGACATAAAGTCGTGCTTTCAAATTGAAAATGTAAGCAAAAATATTAAAAGTTTTAAGAACCAAAGACATAAAATCCTGCTTTCAGACTGAAAATGTGTGCTCTTCGATTATGGCAGGAAAATTCCTCCATACATACTTGCTGCAATATTTGCTGGTCCATTTTGTAAATTGACTCACAAATGTCTATTTAAAATTTCAAATGTATACACATTTAACGAGCCTCAGTGAAAACGTATTTATTATTAACTCTTTAGTGCAAAAAACTGATTGAAAATCGATTTGTTCACTGAATGTTGGTCTGCTTGTGTAAGGCTGAGATGGAACTGCATAGGAAAACGGCTCTTTAAACCATTCAGACTACCAATACAAAACGATCAAAACTGTCAGATGACTCATTATCCTGTGATAATAACTCAGAAATAGTCCAAATAGTTTGGATGTATTTTTTTATTTCTTTCCTTTTTACGGAAAGTTTCTGTTTACTTCATAGGTTTGTGGTGGATTTCTGTACTAAAGAAACAGATATAAAACTTCAGATATTTCACGAGATATTAACACACATGGGAAAAACCTTACAAAAACCTTATATTATAGCAGAAAGTACGATGGCCACCCTAAGAAAGGCTTATAGCATTAAATTATGCCACATGAACTGATCAGTATTGTGAGAGAATGCAAAACCTATTGCGAGGTAATGCAATACTTTTGCAAAAGAACAAAAATCCTTCATGTCCCTTTGGGCACTCTGTAACAATGGAACTTTATAAAATCAAACAAGCCGATTTTACAAAGTCCTTTCCCACTGCCCTTTGCCTACTCAATTTTGTCTATCTAAGGAGCCCTGCAAATTTTAAACAGGCTTTGTTATTACAGTAAACAGATGACTAATTTCATGTTGGTGTTACCTACAAATCAGTATTATTTGTACACTGAGAAATTTGCTGTTTTTATAATCATCTATTTAAATTAGGCATCCATAGGGGTAATTTTCTGAAGGACTGGTGTGGAGATATCCCCATCAACTGTGGTCAGTCAGAGACAGTCCCCACCAATAATTCCAACACCTTTTTTCCTTTATGTGTCTTTCTCTATTTGCAGATAGTAACTCGGCAGAAGCTGCTCACTCTTCAAAGCATTAACAGCCAGTGCACGACTGCTTTTTAAACTTTGTAAAACATACCGTAAATGACAAGTTCGCTCAGTGATTAGTGATTAGTGGCCTGTGACTTACGTGCGTCACAGGCCACTTCTTTGCATTGAGTCAAGAATATCAGTTCTCAGGAAAATGACACAATCAAGCAAAGAATCTGAAAAGGGGACGCAATATTTTGCTATTTGTCTACGACAGCAAGATAATAAGGTCCATGGGAATAACATTTCACAGGTCAGTAAAAAGTTGTAATTAAAAAAAATATATTAATAATGTAGGGAGTAGGTTAGTTATGCTATAGCTTGACTTTGACAACCTTAATATGTACCTGTGCTGCACAGTTTGTTGTGTTTCAGTTCAGTTAACACAAAATAAGGCGACCCATATACATTTTCTGACAGATAATTAGTAGAACAAGTTTTTAAATTAGCTAATTAACCACCGCTAACGTCAGATGATCACTGCTTAATGATCGCAAAGTTAACATTAAGCCTGAAAAATCAAAAAACATAAAACTGTAAGGATCTGAATGTTTTGTTTTAGTGTTTTTACATATTTTTTTGTTTGGAAAATGCTTTTGTGTTTTTTAATGTTGATTCCTGATACAGTTGAATGCAACTTCTGCTCTGTGGAGCTGTCATTTATTGGTTGCTATGGTGACAGGTGGGCAAGTGATGTTGGCTGACTGAGAAAAAAAGAATACAGCCACCAGTTTTTCTATGTCCACTCCCCCCTGGACTAATTATGTCATTTGTTCATAGAACCTGGTTGTATTCAGAGCAATGAAATATTTCATAAAGCATAGGAGCCAAAGTTTGTTAATTTTTAAACCATGGTTCCTAGAGCAGCAATTAGGTAAAATTACATTATTGGCTAATATAAAAGAGAAATTTGCTTAGTCCTCTCTTGCATCTTGACAGAACTGACCGAAACCAAACTATTTATAAATTTATATGCAGAGAGAATACATATTTTACATATCCAAACAGCACTTTTCTCAGATTCCTCATTATTCTGGTTTTTGAATTCTATAACAACATTTTGATTGCTGTGGAATCTAATCTTGATGTTTTTAGCACTTGATAAAATCAGATAATAAAAAGCAACAATATTATTGTGATAATTCTTCACAAAAAATATTACTGAGTTGTGTAACTGTTTTCAACTGTAGGGAAGCATTGAGCAAATATCCACTCATTCCATAAATTACAATATGAAGGAAATGTTCTTTTATTATGTTCTATTACCAAGTGAAAAATATTAGATGACTGATGTTTTGCATCTTTATATCATTCAGTATGTCTAAAATCTGCCAGAAGGTTATTTTCAAAAAGTATGATTAATCAGACAAGCTTCATCATGACATCTAATTTATTAAATATGACTGTATGGCATTCACATTTAAGTTTTGGCCTTATTACAACTTAATTTGAATGATTTGCCAGAGTCAGTATATCTTCATGTTAAAAAAAACATACGTCACTAAAATCACTGTCTGGTTTTTGCATTACAATATTTTTGCTTGATCATTTTAATTCAAAGAAAGGACAGAAACTGGTCATTGGGAAATAAAAAGTAGAAGAACATTAAAATGCATCTTGCTCAAAAGACCTGTTTTAACCATGAAACTGGTGATTTGTTAAAGATGAATATAGAATAAAAATTTATAAAAATTGATTAATAAAAATTGAGGGCTGACAGGTTAGAGTTTCCAAAAATAATTTTGAAAAAAACAAGAACAACCATATTATCAGTTACCTGAATATGTTTCACTATACTTTGGTATTCGCATTAAACAGTTAGTTGCAAGAGTTTATTAAATTTTTTACAAGGTCTGTAACACTTGTGAACTTCAGATCAGTTTAGAGAATTTTGGACAAAATAGACAAGGCAGTAGGCCAGTACAGTAAAGCTACTACTGTATGTTTCATCTGTAACTTCTATAAAATTGTGTGATGTTACTAAGATACCCCGTTAGAGTCAATACACTTTCTCCAGCTTGTTGTGAAACTCACCTCATGCCAGAACAGTTATATTTCACGTTTTGTCACCCACTAAAACATTTGAGGAAGTGTTCAGTCTAAGTGGCCACAGTAGTCCTTTACTGTATGCTTCCTAAAGGATACTAATACTCAACCGAGGCTCATTGTCATAATATGGCAATAACGTAGCAATATTATTTAATATGCCAGAGTTTCAACTAGAGTAGCTAAAGAGGGATTTCTATATTCTTCCAGCAATTTTAGCCATAGGCCTTCAGCTGACCTTATTGCTCCAAACTCCTTCATTGTGTCTCCTGGATTACAGAATAATCCACGCTCTTGTTTCGGCCTCCTGTTAGAGATTTCTCTTGTATTCAGTGTCTATAACTATAAAAACCTGTTAGTTTTGCTGCGTATTGATTGAATGACCCGAAACGAGTCACATGCAGCAGAAAGACTAAACGAAGATTCACTCGGCTGTATGAAATCATAACATCATAACCTCTTTCTGGTCCACAGACGTCCTTAAGCGTAACAGCACAAAAAAATCACTCATTTCAACAGAAAAACCAGGACTTGCAACCATCTGACTCATCATGCTTTTATATTGTTATTCTTTTTATCTCTGCCACACCAAATTCTATAACAACAACGTACCTACATTTGTGACAATTAACATCAAGCTCTGACCTGCATAAGATCAGGACAAACACGAATCCACAGCAATGCAATGGATTAAAAAAAAGTCACGAAATTATTCAATTCCCGACATTCTCGACTTAAGGAGACGTTTCCTCAGCTCTCCTGTTTAGTTTATCAAGTGGCAGTGGAACGTAAGCTAACGTATGTTGAAACTCTTTCAAGTTCGCAAATATCATCAGACTTAAAATCAACATCGAACAGTAAGATGTCTACCTTTTCCACCTCGATGAGTTTGGTCTTAGTTCCAATCACATAGTTCAAGATATGTGCGAACCTTCCATTGGCTCAGGATCTTGATGAAATTCCTACAAGTGACTGTCTTCCTTGGTACGTTGGTCCTATTCTTAATGTGGCTAGTGACTCAGATCTGTGTTAGTAGGTCAGTAAGGAAGATGAATGACAGCTAAATTAGCCAATCAGAACTGTTTCCCACCCCTTCGGCACTCACACAGAAAGTCGTTTCTCTTCTTGCTTTATTGTTACTTTTACATTTACAAATAACGAGCACAGGAAAGAGACAAACAATGAAGATATAATACAAAACAACTGATAAAGTATATCAGGGGTGGCGAAGCTGCGGCTCTCGAGCCGCATGCGGATCTTTGAAAGTGAAATTTTCAACACCCTTTGAAGGCAACACTGACAAAAGCGTTGTTTTTTTAATTAAACATTTTGAACAATTGTACAAAATCACGTGGCATGTATATGCAAGAAGATAAAAAAATCTTACAGGTTTAAGGCACACATAAAAATATCAGATGAAAGAAAAAATGTGACATTAAACAGAGAAAAAAAACAGTACAGTAGGAGCACTATTTCTCATCAAACAAATTCAGCTGAGCATCAAATAGCTGTTTTCTATGCTTCCTTTTCATCAGTTTAAAAGCTCTTGAAGGGTTGTCCATCACAAGGCTTTTAAAGGTTGAAAAGTCAGGTTTTCTATTTCCCCATTTACAGGAGTAGATGAAACATTTGGAGAAGATCAGCAGGTTAAGTATGAGGCACTGTTCCCTCTAAGCTGCGCGCCTGCGCAATTGCGCACTGCTCGCACAGTCTCTGCGCACCATAAAATCTATGCAGCGCATAAAATAAAACCCAGCGTAAACTATACATTGAGCTCAGTCATCAGTTTTGACCAATGACGAATAACAATCTAACTCAGTGAGTCACAGGTGTCCAGCCAATCATAGACATACTATAATATATTATATTATGTCTATGCAGCCAATGATACGATACGGTTCACTTACGCTACGCAGCCAATCACCGAATGTTTTGTGTTTACGTGCTTTGTCCATATGCGCTGTGTCACCGGGCGGATTTGCTAGGTAGGAAAAGTTAACGGTCCAACATACTCGGACTTCCGCGGACTTCAGTCCGCGGAGGTCCGCCGGACATGTCCGCGCAAGGATAGATTTTTATGGTAAGTAATGTGAGTGTATCAACAAGAGAGTTGTAAATATTCAGGTTAGCTTAAGCTAAAATAACAGGTGGTTGTTGTTTCTCCGCCCCGTATTGAACCAATACCGGACGCGATTTATTCCGTATTGCTATAAATGTCTGATAGACAAACTATCACACATCTCAACAATAAGTGTAATAATA
>CAEGAG010104685.1:0-14400 GCA_903067065.1 Brachyrhaphis terrabensis | reverse complement strand
GCTGATAAAACTGGAGCTTCAGATCTGCTGGACTGATGAGAGCCGCATCTCCATAATGGGAGTTTCAGGTCGGCCTCGGCCGGCACAGCTATGGAGTGAAAATAGTCTCAAAATATCTGTGCGTGTGTAAAAGTATCTGTATGTGTGCAATACTGGATTTGTAAACCTTAAAAGTATAATAAACCTTCTCCTACGCACTAGTCGCCTGGAACACACACACAAAACTGCATTTACGCACAGATCCGGTTACGAGAGCACAATTATTTTTGAGATTCATTTCACGCTTCTGGAGCTCCCAGGTTTGTGTGTAGATGGTGCGTTTACATGCTAGTAGAAAGCTGGGTCATCTGAGCTTTGCTCTGAGTCTAGTGTTTTTTCATTGAAGGTCAATGAACATCAGTTTATGCTGGATCTGAGTTTCATTTGAAATCAAGTGCTAACCTGTGAATAATGTAATTTTAATGTTGATGAAATTCACTTGGAACCAGGTCTTATTTAGAATGAACTGGTACTGTCAGGTTCTGTGTTTTCTGTGTTTATTTTTGAGTTTTCTGTGTCTGTGTTCCTCCCCTGATTACCCCCAGGTGTGTCTTGTTTCCCTGATTGCCTCCCTGTGTATTTAGTCCCTCCGCTGTCCTTTGTTCTTTCTCGGGTCATTGTCGTCGTATGTTCCTATTCATTGCCGTTGTCCATTCGTTTCCTCCTGTTGCTACCGGTGATGAGCCCAGGCTTTCCGCTCCGCTCAGCTGTGCTGCCAGGTTGTTGGACTTATTTTTGGATTATTTTCAACATTCATCTTTTACTTTATTCTGGGTCTACAGCGTTTGCCTCACCACCACACCTGCGATTCATAGCAGGTACAACATCTCTCAAAATAAACTGTATTTTAGTTTCTGATCACCAGAAGCAGCTATTAGACAAACTGTTGAAATACAAAAAGTAAGAGTAGAGCAAAACATGAGCTAACTATCTAGTCAGCTGTTTCCATCTCAATTTCATGATCGACAACCATCATCACTTATTTTCACGACTTCAAATCAGTTCACAAACTAGCATAAAGCAGCACAAACTGTTTATAAAAGAACTGTTGTTCATTGACCTTTGATGACCTCTAGAAACATTTTTTTAATATCTTTAAAATTATAGCAGCACAAACAAATTATTGTTGCACAAACGGAGTCGAATTTATTGACACCAATTCTGTCTGATTTGAAGAAGGTGATGGGGGGAAACTTCACTCAGGTGATGCTGCTGCATATTATCTATTATATAAAACATGGAAATACTGTTGGACATTCTCCTAGAATTAATCTTTAATTTTACACCATAAAATTATTCCAAAAAATAACTAAAACTAAATCTCAAACCTTAGCTTCTTTCTTAGTTTTACCTCAGACTGATTCATGTTTTACTCCTCTGTCTCAGCCACTCCAACCTCCAGTGTGATGAACTGTACAATTAAAGGTTAATGGACTCGTACAGCTGAGATTTGACCCCAATCGTGTCCTAATTAGAGGCGGTTCGGTTCTGCTCCCCTCCAGACAATTAGCCTTCCTCTTCCTCTGCAGGGCGTCGTTTCATCCACCGCCACAAAGTAGGGCAGCGGGAGCCGCATTACGCTCAGAGTATCCCTCATCCCAGTCAGGACCGGCGCGGCCTCGCCGTCCGCCCAGTCGCTCAGCTGGACGCATTAATGAGTGACCCAGTCGGCCCCACTGCTGCTGCGAGGGAAAACGAGGAAGTTCACAGCACCGTCTCCTCGTCAAAATGGAGGTCAACATTCACAGGTTTGACCTTTTCCAGGAGCTTCATCAGCTACTTACAGCAGTTTGGTTTTAAATCAACAACATGGTGCACAAAAAGTTAAACAAACTGAGAATTTAGATGTTAGAATCTGGAAGTTATGAATAAATGTGAGAACATTCCTCTTCTGCTCATACAAAAACATTTTAAAACATGTTTTTATCTGAAATCGAGGTCTTTGCTTAGCATCAGATCGACCAATAAGTCAAGTTCAGATTATTTGTACTGGATATTATTCAAACACCATGAACAACAACAAAGAAATATTAAGAGAAAACGTTGTTATTCAGACTAAAATGAATAAAGTTCCAGTTATTATGAGTCAAACTAAGAATAAGAGTTTTTACTCTGGATGTAAAGGAATTCAATGTTTCAACTGTTTGTCAGTTTTCTGGAAGTTTGTTCCAGATTTGTGGTGAATAGAAGCTGAATGCTGCTTCTCCATGTTCGGTTCTGGTTCCGAATGCAGAGCAGAACCAGAACCAGAACCTGAGAGGTCTGGAAGGTTGATACAACAGCAGCGGATCTTTAATCCGTTCAGGGATTTATAAACTACCAGCAGGAATTTAAAGTCTCTCAGTGAAGGACTGTAGATCTGGTTGGTGTAGATCTGGTTGGTGTAGATCTGGTTAGTGTAGATCTGGGGTGATCAATACGTCGATCAGGTTTTGAGTCGATCTCTGCAGCAGGTGACAAACTGAACGCCTCCAGGAGGCTGAGACCAGAACGTTTGTAGCTTCATTATAGAATAATTTAAAAAATCACCAAAACGTGTTAAAATAAATAATCTTAGTAATTATTGTTTCAACAAGGTGTTGCGCAATTCAATGCGTTTCGGTTCCATTAACAAAAAAAAAGCGACTCAAAGACGGACTGACAGCAGATCAGGAGTTTAAATGAACTATTCAACCACTACAGAGGAGAAGGTTATTAATAATCCAGAAATAAATATCAAGCCTGGAAACCTGATATCGTAACGGACTGAATGTTTTTAACCTAATCTCTGCGGGGCGCAGGCCGTTGCCACGGCAACGGGTGTGTTTAACGACAAAGAGAGACGGAGAGTAAAAAGTGCGAGTGGTTTTGAGTTGATCACCTGTTCAGGTTGCTTTATCTTTGCTGTGGATCTTTACAGCAGCTGTAGTTTCTGATCGTTCAATAAGCGACAAACTTGAACTAATTACCTCGTTTGTTTTGAGTTTACGTCACTCACAACAAACGTCAAACAGGACAAATATATTTGATTAAGTTTTAACAAACAAATGGCTTCTACCGCAATAATTATGTGAAATTAAATGAATTATATCCCAACTTCAGAAGATTTACCTTCACAGAGCTCTGTGGTTCCTCCTGTCGGTCTTTAGTTTCTCATATTGACGTCATCAAACTAAAGTTCAGATCTTCTATAACAGACTGACACCTGCTGACCTCTGGTGGGAAACCAGCTTCTGACTGAGAAACCAGTAACCTGCTCCCAGTGTCAGAATCTCACTGAGGAAGAAACTGCATTAGGTTTTCTATCACTTTATTATTTCTGCTGTAACTGATGTATATTTGCATATAAAATAAATCAATAAAGTTTAATTTACAGTTTTTATGTCTTCGTGTCGATGAGGTAGATCTCAGCTGGCTGGTGAGAGAAAAAGTAGATCTTGGTCTCAAAAAGTATGAGCACCCCTGGTGTAGAACCGGGTGATGTAGAACTGGTTGGTGTAGATCTAGGTGGTGTAGATCCAGCCCATGTAGAGCTGGGTGGTGTAGAACTAGATGATGTAGAACTTGGTGGTGTAGAACCAGGCGGTGTCTCTATCCTCCTGGTTCTAGTCAGAACTCCAGCAGATCTAAAGCTCTAGATCTACAGATCTAGATCTACAGATCTAAAGCTCTAGATCTAGAGCTTTAGATCTGTAGATCTAGAGCTTTAGATCTGTAGATCTAGAGCAGGGGTGGACAACTCCAGGCCTGGAGGGTCTCCTGCAACTTTTAGATGTGTCTCTACTTCAACACACCTGAGTCAAATAATGAGGTCATTAGCAGAACTCTGGAGAACCTGACTGCACTTAGGAGGTGATTCAGCTGTTGGATTCAAGTGTGTTGGACCAGGGAGATATCTAAGAGTTGCAGGACACCGGCCCTCGAGGACCAGGATTGGCCACCCCTGATCTAGAGCTCTAGATCTACAGATCTAGAACTCTAGATCTAGAGCTCTAGATGGTTCCTCTTTAGGTCCAAAAATAATAACTTCAGTTTTGTTTCTGTTCAGCTGGAGAAAGTTTTGACAGATCCTCATATTGATCTGTTCTGTGCTTCTGTTCAGTGATTGGATGGGTTCAAAGGTCACCTGGTGACATCATAATGCAGAGCTGTGATTCATCCACAGTTTTATCTTCCTGTTATCATCTGAGCTGGTGGGAGCATATAGATGTTAAACAGGAGGATCCCAGGATGTGACTTTTTTCCACTCCGATGTAAAGTTATGTATCGATACAAAGAAATTCTTGTTGTTTAGGTCAGATTTTAATTATACCAGGCCAACATTAATATGAAATAAACTGTCGATCCAAATCACTGCTACGCTCCAGCTGCTCTGTGACTCTACAGGGAGAAGCGTTTACAGATGATGGATGGATGTTTTCATTCTACCAACATCATAAGAAGAAACAGTTTTTTTTAATCATCCTTCACTCCTACAAAGTGTTTTCCTTCAAATCTGAGGCCTTCCACTGTTTCCCTGCAGACTTTCAGCATCTTAACAGCAGAATAAACAGGATTTCTACATGAAATTATTCCCAGCACATGAAAGACAGAGAAGATCTTTTCTCTCTCCTCAGCCTCACCTCTGAGGTCTCTGCATGTTTGAGAAATCAGTGCAGTGATATCACAAATGCGATTAATGTTGCATTGAAGTGAGAACGCAGCGGCGCCGGTGCAGTGGACTGTGAACGCATGCAGCCGAGTGTGGCTGCGTCTTAATGCTGCTTGGTCCTGAATAAGTAAATGAGAACGCTCCAAGCAGATAAGCACTAAGTTTCAGCGGCGGATGACTTTAAAAAGTTTTTTTTTTTTCTGACATGTCTCCTTAAATTAATGATCTGCCAGCTTTACTCGCTCTCTTGTGGTCACTCATGGCTGCATTAGCGACTTGCATCTCTAATGTAAAACTTTCACTGCGTCATTAAAGAATAAAGTTGCTTTGTGTCGCTGCCTGGAGGAGCTGATGTTTAGCTTCACACAGCACTGATGCAGGACTTTAATTATTGAAATCCTTTGTAAAATAACTATCTGTATTTTAATCTAATTGCACATTTCTGACCTCTTGAGTTACGACTCAGACTGAAACAGCATTTCAACATCACTGATTCTCACTGCTTTGCTATTTAATTTGTTTGTTTTCCGGTGTGAAAAAAAAAAGTTTTTTGAATATATATGCACACATTTTTCTACGATGGCTTATTAGAGCCACTGTACGCAGAAAAAAGGAACAAACTTATGCCGAAAAAAAACCAACACAATTTTGTGATTAATTTTATAAATTTCCCAAAAAAAAAAAAAGACATTTCTGAGCTCCAAAACCTGAAATTTTGCCAGAGGAAATGTCGGAATATTTGAGATTCTCTAGAAAGAACTTGGAAATTTCAGCTTTTTGAGAAGTTGAAAATTTGAGAAAAAAACTCAGAAATTGTCCAATAGTATGAAATTTTCTGACTTCTGAAACTCAGAAAATGTTCAAGTTTTTTCGAGATTTTTCTGAGATTAATCTAAAAATTTCTGAGCTTTCTAAAAAAGTTTGACTTTTCAAACTCAGAAATTTCAAACAGTTTCCTAGAAAATTTTTGAGATCTCAAAAAAAAAATTTTTTTCTTGGCGTACATTTATTTCTTGTTTTATTTCAAGACAAGCTTCCATTCATTCCAATTCATCCTAGTTGTTAAGTAGTGAATTAAGTTAAATTTACTATTCAAGAAACCAAAAGTTTGTCCTCCCCAAACTTTTGGTTTCTTCAGATTTTGCCAGTGAAACACAGTGGGCCGAGTACACACACCTGCGGGACGCCAGTTCTTATTCTGTTGGTGTCCTTCCTAATTTAACTGGGATCTGTCAGTTTGACCAGTTAAAGGAGCAACATTTCCCCCAATCATAAACGTTTTTATCTTTTAGGGGGAAATTCAGAAAATTCAACACCTTCCCAAGATTTAAGATTCAAAATGACTTAATGTTTAAATGTGTCTATGTAGACATTCTACTGGTGTTAATATTTAGACAGTTGTGAATGTTCAGTCGACATTAAACATGCTCCATGGATGAAAGTTATTAGTCTTTTTTCCTGTAAAGCAGACATCAGTCTGCAGTGTGAAAGTCAGAGTTATTATTTGTTCTGTTTGTGTGAAATTCTTCTTCTGCTGCTGCTGAGGTGCTTTCATAAATGAGATGACCTTCAGTTTGTCTGAGATTTGTCCTTTAAATCTTCTGCTTCCTTTGAATGAATCTGAGCTTTAGAGGACAGATTCCTTCAGCCGAGGCACCAGGCTCCTTTCTGCTGGTTGTCCTGAACCGAGTCTTTAGAAATAACTGAAAATGTTTGTCAAAGTGCAAAAAGAAAATCTGGTGCAGCTGAGAATTTACAAAAGCAACAATATTTTTAAAATCCATGTTAGACTAAAATTAATTTAAATGAAGTAACAAAATTTGTTAGTAATGCTGCAATATTCATCCTTTGATTCTTTGAAAGACTCAGAAAAAATTACTAACTGTTTAATTCACTGCTTTATATGTTGAGACAGGATTCATATACATTTACTGAACATCTTTTTCTTTATTGTCTCTAAATGTTTTTAAGAAGTAAACCTACCAGAATTTTCAGTAATGTTTGAATTTTTAAGCTTTTTGTTTTAGAAAAAGATTCTCATCATTCGATTCTTAAAACTTTTCAGATTCTCACATAAAACCACAAACTAACATATTATTGGGATTTTATGTGACAAACACAAAATGATCCAAGAAAGAAAATTAAACATGGTTTAAAATTATTATTTTTTTAAATCTGAAAAGTGTGGCAGGCACTTGAACGGTCCATCCATCCATCCGTTCTCTGTGTAGTGGGATGAGGAGGAGATGCTGCCGATCTCCAGCGAACGTTTCAGGTGAGAGGCGGCGTCACCTGGACAGGTCATCTGTCTGTCGCAGGAGTTAAAAATCCAAAACGCTAAAAATCTTCTGGGGTTTTTCTGCACCAGCTTTGCATTAAATATTCAGCAGTCAGTCAGATTACATCAACCACTTGTAGATCCATATATCACATACCAGATGAATGTTTGGGAAATAAAACGATGTTTCATTAAAGCTAAATAAAAATAGCTTTTCTTACAACTTGACTGAAATGTTTAATTGAAATATTTTTAAATTAGTTGTCACCTTTTCAGTTATGATTAAAAATAAACAAAAACATAAAAGAAAAATGTATGAAAAAGCAGCAGAATGTTAGAAGAAACTATAATTATTACAGAACCTTCTGTCTCCAGAGATGTAAAATATAAAACAAAGGATTGATCAGGATGTCACTTTGTGAACTCTTGTATCACACAGTCTGGATAATTTAGGTGTTTAACACACTGAACGCTTCATTTTCCTGCAATTATTATGAATTATGTTAATTAATTTGATCTTAAAGCATCTCTCCCTCCAACTTACTGACAGAAAACTCTGCAGTTTAGGTTTTGATTTGCTGATGTGTTTGCACTGGATCCTGTAAGGAAAAGGTGAAACTGTGTCTCATGAATATCCATGTTTTGTTGCAGCTTTGTTTTGCGTGTTTGTGACGTTTCGTCGTGTCTTTGGATCAAAGCGGACGCTGCGTCCCGTCTCCGTCCTCCAGCTGTCGCTCAGACTGCATCATCCCTCTCATGTCTCCAAGAGGAGGAAGCTGAATCCATTAGAGCCCATTGTGCTTCCTCTGAAGAGCTGACCTCACACTGATCCATGCGTCAGTCTGTTGATGTTACAGAACTGTTATTTCATATTTGGTCTGTGCCTGATCTTATTTTAATGAGCTGCTTTTCCCCATGATTGCAGATGATTAAAACAAGCAGTTAGCACTAATTGAGCCATAAATACATTAACGCTCTCATATTGCCTCAGATCCCACATGTTCAGGGTTTTAATGATGGCGGAAAATTAAAGGTGAATATATTTAAACTAATTTTATTAAAATACCACACAGACTTCCTCTTTAAGCTTGGATCAACACTGCAGCCTGTCTGAATGTCTACAGAATCGATGTCAGGATTGTCCACTCATCATTCGCCTCAACAGCTTTAATTTGGGTTTTTCATTATTTATTTGCACCAAAATTTATTTTAAAAACAAGCTTTGAGTTTTTAAATCTATTTATGTTCTCTAATGCACACAGAGCAAAAATTATACTTATTGCCTCAGATAAATACATACACCTGCACTGATATTTAGATTAATGCCGGATAGCAGGTTGCACCACGACCACATAGCTTTGGTCTGCTAATCGCTAATAGCAGAGCTACTTTTCTGTTTAGCTCTTCAGCTTCTTTGCTAACTTTGAAAATATTTAGCAGACTTAGCGTCTCCTGAATTAATTTAATTTATACATATTAAGATGTTTTCTAAACTTTTAGATGAACAAAGTTCAACATCTGCAGTTTTGGTTAAGAGTTCTTCAAATTTATATTCGTGCTTTTACTTTGAAGGGGGTGTAGACACATTCTCCACCGTGATGCAGTGCAGCAAATTACACTTATTCTGTACCCAGAATGCATTGCTGTATTACACAGTAAACAGTTTAAAATCTGCTGCTGTCCTGCTTAATGACCAAAGTCCAACTGTGATCAGTTGACTAATTGGTTGAGTTTAGCATTAGCTTATGATAAATACCATGTTGTTGTAGGGCTATAGTTTATGATTAGCAGTTAGCAGTTAGCCTACCACTTTTGTCCATCAGCAAACGTCTGGATCAACTCTGCCTGGACTTTTGACCACTTTTCTTGTCAAATGTCCAGGAACATTTTTTAGCATTTTAAAGAAATGTTAATCTAAAAAAAAAAAACAATGAGACTGCAGTTGACTGCTAACTCTACATGGATATTTACATTTTATTTACATTTTTTTATTACACCAGTGATTCTCCTGACATTATCTTGCATATTTTGTTACAATATTAACATAAAAGCCCTTTGAAAGGAAGGCCTGGCAGAGGAGGACAGGAGGCTGCAGGCGTTTCTGTCTCTTTCAAGCATATGCAGATAGATTCAGCGTTAAAACACTCAAACAGACGAAAAACACAGAAAGCAAAGGTGGATTAACGGAGGCTTCATCCGCTCTGAAGCAGGTTCCCTATTTTTCATGCACCAAAGTGGACAGTGCATTTCAATTTACCTTAATTTACGACGGCGGCTGGTGGTGTTAATATAATGGGCTTTCAGATTAGTCCAGGTAGGAAGAAGCACTTTTTCGACCACTCGTCCTTGACTTGGCTCCATCCCACCTAATTATTCATAAGCAGGCTGCAGATATAGTCTGCTCAAGAAGTGGCTCCTTACTCCAGCTGTTTCAGTGTTAGCATTTATCTCCCTCAACTCCTCAACATCTACCAGCAAATTGACTTTTACACACACAAGTGTTATCAAATTTCCACCTCATTTTATGTCCAAATTAGGATGAAAACTCCAATTCAAAACTCTGCAAAGATTTAATGATCCAAAAATACAACATGTTTCTATGTGGACTGAGTTTTTTTTACCCAATATGATAATCTAATATGTTAAAAATTATATTTCATCAATTAAAATGGACCATAGTTCCTTGTGGCCTAATTTGACTGAGCATGCTAACATTGATGTTAGCACTAATTACTGTAATTTTATATCAGTGTTAATCTGAGCTGCAGATCATTAAGAAAAAACATTCAAAAAAGTTATTTTTAACACATTTTCTATCACAAAAAGACAAAATAAGTCAAGCATTGTAGTAAATTATTACGTAGAAGATAACACTAACACTGCTTTTTAGACTTAAATTATAGTGTACAAAAACCATTTTAAACTGAAGAGATGAAATGCGTTAAAGATATTAAACATTTGTAAACACAGAACATCACTTTTGAACAGTTTTTTGTTTCTAACTCACATTCTGCTAAGTTAAAATGCTGCTGTGTCACATTCAGGTCTGAATCGTGGAGTGGAGTCTGGACAGAGGATGTTACGTGTGTGTCAGTTTTCACAACTCGGTCGCGGCTGTCAGCCTTCCTGAGCGCCGCTCCAACAATAACTCCACCTCCGGCGTGTTGACAGTCCTGTTGACTTTTTCTCCCTTGTGGCTTTGATTGCTTTGACAGCAGAGATAAATGATGATGTTCTCCCTTTTTGACTCAAACTGCCTCAGATAAACTACAATAATATATTTTTGGCAAAATAATGGAGTTCGGTGCTTTTTTAGTGATATTGACTGTGAATAAGTATATGCAATAACTACCATCTATTGTGAATAATTTGTTTAAATAACGCCTTTATGAGTGGCTATGGTTTCTCTCACATAAAAGTTGTTTTGTGATCACTGTTTTAGTTTGCCAAATTTATGGAAACATAAACTAAACCATCTCAGTTCTGCAAATTTACATTTCAGGATGATAGTTTTGTCACTCTGACCCATCAAACTCGGTGGGGAAACCCTGACGTCTGATTGGCTGCTTCTAACAGAAGTTAAAGACAATTTCTCAGTTTGCTGTGACTCGGAGGTCAATATCTTCACTGAAAGTGCAGAATAACTTTAGCATTAGCCATATTTAGCATTGAGATGCTGTTTTAGACTTGAATAGCTTTGCTGACATCCAATCAGATCGTTTAGAAGCAGAAATTAACCCCATAGGGCCGAGAGGAGCAGCTTTGTTATCCATCGCTGTTGTTAGCGGATGTCACTTGTGCGTCAGATTTACAGTCGTACCAGAAACACAACACAAAGGTTCCAGCTTGTTACTTTTGTATCTAAAAAAGAAAAGTATTGACTAATTGCATTAAAATCTAATCAAAATTAGTCCCAGTGTTTAAAAAAAGCATTTTTCATCTGAACAAACTAAGTGTTTGGGTTGTCTGTACTTTTTTTTATGTCAATTTTATGCTTTTCCATAATCATATAACAATTTAAGTCTGAACACAGAAGTTCACACGGAATTTATGGAAAACATTTTTATCTAGAAAGAAATAGGAAGGTGTAAAACTTAATGGAGAGATATTTTAGACGACCATATAAAGTTTTAAAACCAAATTTGTATATCAGTACATGGAAAATACTTATCCATGTATTTCCAAACTGCAGCAACACTGAAGCAATCAGTTTGGACTGAGTAAGTCTATTTAGGAGTTTAAAGTAAATTGATATATTGATTGATTGAGCTGCGGACAGTCGGTGTATTGATCACTGGTAGAGAAACTTCACATTTCTCCACTTGTGTAGCAGCTTTAATTAGGTTAGTCATGCTCTGCTGTGCAGGCCGTTTACCGCCCTCATGGGGCCCAGCATTAACAGCCCCACTCTCCACACTGGCTAATTTGTTTTCATTACAATCAGTGGAAAACACTGTCAAAGCTAATCTTCTGTGTCGAGCACGCAGCCGCGCTGTTTGCTGACCTCAGGATTTTCTCTGCTGTGGGTGGCCGCGCAGAGCCGCGCCTAAATATTCATCCCCAAACGTGACAAAGTCATTGGAAAGAGATCTGACGCAGCGTTTACTCCGGCCGGACGCTCATTACTCAGGAGAGGTCCAGGCTTTCTTCAGCAGAATCCTGCAAATCAGTCAGATTCGTGTCCGCAGTCAGAGCTCTTAGCTTTCCGCTGAAAGTCCTGAGTTGGTGCATCTTTCCAGCTTCCTGACTCATTCCTGCTGCTGGGATATTTAGGTTGGATCAGTGTCAGCTTCCAGCGCTCAGGAAGGTAAAATGCAGGCTGTGGCCTTCCGTCAATCTGTTTGCAGTATGAAAAGAGCAAATGTATGACAACAACATGTCAGGCGTGATTATTTATCTAGTTAATGTCAGTGCACATCTGGAATATTCCCTACAGATGTTTCCAGAGGTGAAGTTTTTCCCTCTTACAAATGTACACTGACAATACAGGAGCCTCACTGCAGGGTTTCACAGAAAGCAAAGATAAGGAAGCGCAGTGGGAAAAAGTATATTTTTATATGGAGCATGTTTGTGTTTTGTTTTGGTCCACTTTAATCCAACTCCGGTTCGTTTGAGGAGATGTGAATGAGTAATCAAACTGATGCGGATTAAAAGAGCGAACTCTGTTCCCACAAACCTTTGTCTCTGTTTGGTTGAAGTGAACTCTGCTGCGGTTTGAATGTGAAGCCAACTGGACCGGAGACCGTTCCAAAAGCAGGAAGTGGACTACAGCACAGGGCATTCTGGGTAAATATAACAACAAACGTGCTAGCCTAGTGCTAATGGCAGAAATGGCTCGTGGCCTTTTACCAAAAACGAGAGGAATCCAAAAACAACTAACATGATTCATTTTTGTTTCCATTTGGTGAAGAAGGAAGTTGCTCTCAGTGTCTTCAGAGGTTTTGTGTCTTTTCCTTGGGTGGTTCTTGGTGCAGCGCCCCCACAGGCCAGGAGGGGAACAGGTTCCTCAAACGGTTCGGCTGGAACCACAGAAGCTGAAAAAGCTTCAAATGCAGTTTTGCTCCTGAATTCAACCGAGTTCACCAGACTGTCAGGTTTGAAAACATCCTTAAATATATATTTATTAATATATATTTATTAAGAATTAATTTATCATTGTTTCTAATAAAACAAACACAATCAGGTTTAACTTGTATCTAATATACAGATAAATAAAAACATATTAAAGTTCCTGAAGTTTTGTTTTCTGTAGATTATAAACCTTTTATTTCATTTCCATGATGATTTGAGATTATTTTTTATAGTAATAATGAGTGATTATTTTCTTTGCCTTCCTTGGATTGTTTACATCATTTTCCTCTGGTTTTCAGAAAACCTGCAGGACATTACGTCTAGCGCTGCATTTCAGGTTTTCTAGTTCCTCCTGAGATTTCTCTTTTTTATGAAATGTTTGCCTTTTCAGCCTAAAGGAACCATGACAGCCGACAGGTTTGCTTTTAAAACATGAGGAGGAAAATGGGAAGCTTTATGGAGGGTCAGGATGTCTGAGCGTTTAAGCTGCAATTACCTCAAATTACTTCAAATCTCTCTTAACCGTACATTTTACTAGACTTTACTTCCTATATAAGGAAGTATATTTTGCATGATATTGGAATGAAACTGCCTAAATTACAACATTCACAGATACATTTGAAATAAACGTATATTTTTTTAAATTGGACTGTGCAGAATCTTCCTTGTGTCTTTGGTTGTGAATCTGAGTCCTTTTTAGAAAACTGCTCTAAACAGCAAAGTTTTGTTTCAATATTTTAAATATTGCTCTTATGATATTGTCTATTCCTATTCATTTAATCTTACAGATTTTACAATTTTTTTTCCCTAATTCATGTTTTTTATCTGGAAACAACTCATTCATCAGTTTCATGTTAGATAGTTTCATGGATTATGGAGAAAAGTATCAGATAAACATGTTTAAATCTAAAACATGTTTAGATGTATAATTTAGATGTATGATTATAATTTAGTTTCTTTGCACAGGTGACTCCTTGTACTTCATTGCTTGGATTGTACTCTAATGCACTTTTATCTTGTGATTTTGCTCCTGCAGTAAATTATTTTTTGGGGGTTTTTGTATATTTTTACTCTTTCATCTTTATATGAACCTACATGCCTTCATTACCTGAAACATTGCTGCTGCTACACTCCAGTTCTCCCACTGTGGGACCATAAAGTGTATTTTTATTCCCTTCTAACTTGGAAACGTTTTAAAATGGTGAAGGAATATAAAATATGAGCATCTAGTTTCTGTAAAATGTGTGAAAATAAATTTTAAAACTTATAAATGACCAAATGTCCTCTCTGCAGGTAAACATAAAACGTTCACTACCTTTAATAAGTGGGATCTTCATGTTTCATTACCGTTGGTTTTTCTCTGTAGTATTTTCAGTTGAGCTGTGATGGAAAGTCTGTCGGCCGTTTGAAGCTCCGGCATTATAAAGAAAACATAATGGGTTATCTATGATAGCTTATGGGTTAGCGTTCAATACTTGTGTTCTGCTTTGAAGACTGATAACATGCTTTTGAAAGTAATTGTGTTTCCAGGCCTGATTTTATTCCCAATCTTCACCGCCGGTCCTTTGATGTTCCTTAATGTGGAAACTTAACAGGGTGGAAGGTTGTTAGAGACGAGGAAAACTCTTATTGTTATGGTGGATGTGCACTTTTAAAAAGACAAACTTTAATATGTCTTTCTGTATTGAGTCACATAAAGTCCCATAACAAACATTTAGTAGATCATGCTTTGATCAAATGAGACTAAAACTGAACTTTTTGGCCTAAAAACAAAAATAATAATAATAATAATAAATTTTATTTATAACGCACCTTACATTTCAAAGAAATCTCAAAGTGCTACAGAGACGAAAATAGATTGTAGAGCTTACAGTAAAACATA
>CAEGAG010104667.1:0-30801 GCA_903067065.1 Brachyrhaphis terrabensis | reverse complement strand
CTCGCCCAAACATTAGTGACTGGATAAAATCAGATCCAGTCATTCAAAATTTCAACAGAGTCCACACCTCCAGCAAGCATGTTTCAACTGGTTGGCCTCACATATCCTTGCAAAAAAAGTTTGAGAACTGCATAAAAAGTCACACACTTTTTAAATGTTGGTACTGTATGCACTGCGCTACACGTTTTGCCTGTAGACAGGTACCTGTCATACAATGTTTAAATCAACTGCCACAAGCCACTGAAGTTAAGCTACTTAGGACAAGCAAGGATATGACAGGGGAAGAGCAAGAGGAAAAGGGCAAAGACAAGGGAGGAGGCGGGTGGTGGGGGCAAGCATGAAATGAGCTTTTACCCAGAAGAGGACTGAGGAGGGGAGAGGAAGGCAGAGGAGAAATAGGCCAAAAGGGGGAGGAGAGGTGAGGATGACTGAGAAGATTTGAGAAACCAGAGAGGGCAAAGGCAAATGAGAGATGAAGACGAGGTGAAAGGGGGCAGAAGGGGACATTAGCAGGACGGAGTCAATCAACATGGGGGGAAGTTTAAACGGCAGGAACAGGGAGGAAGATGAAAGGTTAAGAGGGATTAGGTGAGGATCGATGCAAATGTGGCGAAGAAAAAGTAAAGAGCTAGAGGGTAGCTGGTGGGGATTCCAGCCAGATGGGTCCAGACCCGGGAATGACTCTTTGTTTTTTTCTATATGCACATGCTTAGTCGCCTCATGACCAAGGAAATTTCATGATTCGAATTATTTGCTCCACCTGGGCAAGCGGGATAAACACGCTAATGAGGTGCAAGTCAAAATGATAAGTTCTCTCTGAAAGGCAGGTGTGGGTTGAGATGAGGTAGGGGGAAAAAACAACAGGAAAGGGATGATGGGCACAGAGAAAAGAAAGGGAATTGTTATACGACAGGAGGAACAGAGGTGGAGGAAAAATGCGAGGAAGAAAAGGAGAAAACATCTGGGTAGGCCAGAGGGAGGAGGCGGGACGGGAAGATAAGAAATGGAAGATAAGGAAGAATAAAGGAAGACATATGGTCCTCTTGCTTGTGTTCTGAAAATCTGGAGTCTGTGCCTTTACCCACACACACACACACACACACCTGACACCGCAGGAGATATTAATATCCTTTGGGCCATATGAGGCAGATGGTATATTTCGTGTTAATCCCTTGCTGCCCTCCAAAGCTGACCCTGCCACAGCCAGTAAACATGCTGACAGCCGGCCAGGAATTCTACAAAGGTGTTGAATACCAAAGCAAGCCGTGACTACGAGATAACACGGCTGGCCTTCATCGGCAAGCACATTTTCTGACTCTTTTTTTTTCTTCTTCTTCTTTACCCCCACCAGGTGTGTATACCATGTCTGTGTCAGAGGACAAGGTGGCAGGAGAGGAGGTGGGCCGTCTTAAGGCCAAAGACCCTGACATGGGAGACAACGGACTTGTGAACTATCGCCTGATAGACGGAGATGGGATGAGTATGTTTGAGCTGTCCACCAACTCAGAGACCAGAGAGGCTGTTATCAAACTGAAAAAGGTAAGGGATGATAGGGAGGATTGAAGGACCAGAATGGGACTTGCTACAGTCTTCTTCAGATATAAACCCATTTAGCTGTGAGATTGCTGTGGATAGCTAGACAGTTGAGAAAAGTCTGGAATTAGACGTAACTTTTCTAGGTCCATGTTCTCTTTCAGATTCTAAGTTATTCATCTCTCCATCCATTTGGGCAGCCCCATGTATTGTGAATGTATCATCATCAAAATTTCAGTGTGCACTATATTTGCATCACAACAGATTGTTTGGAGTGCAATAAATGTTGACTAATTCAAGGGTTCCCAAACTTTTCCATGCCATGGTCCCCCAAAGATCATTAACTTCTTGTATTGGACCCCCTTTGCGAACCCACAGACAATAATACAAAATATTTCAAGAAACATCACCTAGACTGATTTTTATTCACTATTATATAATTATGCTGCATCACACCTTCGGACTTCAGATGGTCATGAGTTCTGTGGCGGAAACCTTTATTATCAGATAATATATTATAACTTTATTACCAGATAGTACAATTGTTCAACACAACAAACTTTTGATTATAAGAAATTCTGATGTTTTACATTAATCATACATTAATGTAATGATGTATGATGTAGTCATACATCATTACATTAATCGTATCAACAACCCCCCGGCAGCCCTCCAGCAGACTGTAGTCCAAATGTTGAAAACATAATATTCTGAAGTTGTTTTTTACATGCTAATACATATTTATCCAGTAGGACAGATTCCACTCAGCAGCAAAAGCTCAAACTAGACACAAATTGTGTCGCTAAAAAGTACTTAAGTCACATAGAATAGGAAGCGTGTATATATACCTGTCACAATAACATATTTTGTAGTAAACGATAATAATCTTAATCTTGTGACCATTTTCAACTAATATAATGGTAATGGCATAATGATGCAAGTTTTCCCTCTCAAAGACTAATAAACTCTACTTTTGTACAGAACACTGGAACTGGAAGTTATTGTAGATAATCAATATAAAACACAACAACCAGAAACAATAAATGAAAAGGCAATCAAAATCACACACAACCAAAACCGTAAAAAAAAAAATTGATTATGAAGTCTCTGTACACAATATTGCCCTTCAAAGAAGTATTATTACCCAGCTCATTTTAATTTATCATGCGATTATTTACTTATTGGGACAAGCACATAAAGAAAAAGAAAAATATATTGCACTTGATATCATCATTGCAATATTTACTGCTATGGTGCAGCCTGTCAATCCATCCATTAAACCATTCATTCATTCATTCATTCATTCATTCATTCATTCATTCATCCATTCATCTTTTTATTAAGACTAACAATTGGCAAATTTGAGTCTGGAAGTAAAGTTTGGAATTTTGTCATGAAAAATCTGAATGATGTGTCAATTTCATGATTCCAGCTGTAAAGTTAATATTTTTCTCAAACAAAAAACTCCCAACTTGAGAGAATTAAACCTCAGTCAGCAAAGATGAGGGAAAAGCACAACCCTGTCTGGTCACTACGACGAGAATAGCAAATATATTAGAGCTACATTCAAAAAGTACACATTGACCTTTTAATATTTTTTTTTTTTTTTTGCTGACTGCAATGCTGTCTACACTAGCAAAATGATCAATAAAGTTTCTTTCTAGTGCTGAATGAGAAAGCACAAAGCAGCAGAATCCGGCTGTTCTTAGATTGTGGTTTAAAAAGCGAGGCTCTGTTTGTGCTCTCAGAGACCTGAAGGCATCAGTGCATTTAAACTGTAATTTATTGACAACTTGTATACTACAAAGATCTTGTAATAGTGAGCTGTGTGGTAGGAAAATACTGTAACTCATTCAAGAAGTCTTTATCTGTCTTGCTGAATTGAGTGCAGGTTCAATGCTATTGCTTATTGTTGCTATGTTAAGTGAGTGGAGAGTTTTCAGTTCTTTATATAGGATGTACTTGAGTGAACTCAATATATTAAACATTCTTTCACCTACCTTTCACACATTCAAACAGCATCTGGAATTTTAAGAAAAATTTGAGAATATCACATAATTACCACATATCAGTTTGTAAATGTAAGGTTCAATAACGGATAAGGTCTAGATAATGTAAGTACTGTTTTGGTAACTAAAATGCTTTAACATTTGGGTTTAAATTCTAATATAGTCATTCAGCTTGTTGTTGCTCTTATTTCTTTTCAGTTGTACAATTCAACTAATCAATTTTTTTTTTTGACTGAGCAAAAATATATTAAAAGTTTAAAAATTGCAATCATGGAATTGAACCCTAGCACACACCGGGAAGTGGTAGTTTTGGCTCGAAGGTGAAGATTTATTACGTAAAATGCTCTTCCAGATGAAAAAGGAACAAAAAGTGCTGCATGACTTCTGCCAGAAAGGCAAACGGTGAACCAGAGAGGATCCAACAGGCACGATGGACTGGAAGGAGCTTATGGGGAGATAAGGGAAATGATCAGTGGCTTCAGAAACAAGTTGAGATAATCAACAAATTATAGTGCAGCTGAGTGGGGACTTGAACAGAGGGGCTGGGGAAAATATGTAATTAAAAGAAAAGTGAACACAGAGTGATACGTATACAAACACCAAATAAACTAGAATGTCAAGCAGTTTGGAAGGGATTCCAAGCCCAACCTGGCAACTCCACCCCCAGACATGTCCCTTCCTGCTCTCTATACATGTAAGTTTGTTTGTTCGTCCCTCTCTCCCTTCCTCCTTCTAATTACACCTTAGTTTCATTAAGGAATAGTTTTTGTGATCTATTCAATTCCATTTGTTTCATTTTTAAAGCTCCATTTCACAAGACTGTTGTGTGGTGGCACTTTACTAAAATATAATTTCAATTCAATCACATACATTCCAATTGATCCTAGCTATCAAACAGTACAGTATGTTCAATTAATTATTCAAAGTGTTTGAACAATATCTACTTCATATTTATCAGGATGTCCATTTATGGCTGCCACAGTGTTTGTGGTTAGCTGGGTTTCCTCCCCAGACAGTCGTGACGTCGCTCAGAAGCGCAGTGAGCCCCAACCCACACTTTGTATTCTCTGATGGTGTGGGAAAATCTTTTGCTGCAATAATCGATTCCAGTCATCCTCGTGTTTTTTTTTTTCTTTTTTCTTCTTCTTCCATGCCGCTTCACCACCTTCTGCATGAGCGATCCATTTTCTGCTCCGTGCTGAAGCCAGGCTTTGAGAGCGCTCTGAGCTGAGGGCTCTCCTCCCAGCCATGACACCAGTAGTACGCGGGGAAATGAGTTAGTGATAATAATGAATAATGCTCCTTTCTCCTCTATCAACAACTATAATTACTCCGCCCTGGAGCAATACAGGTAACTCATAAATAAGGCATAAGCCAACAGTAGAGGGCTGTGACAGAGCGGTGCATATCTAAAATTCAGATTGCTCTCCTGTAACTGAATGTAAAATAACAAATAAAATTGAATGAAAGTTTTATTCTTTTTTTAAAAGATCCATCCAAAAATCACCAGAATAATCTGAATGCAAATCATGCGATTACACCAAAATGAAGAGCTAATATGTGTGTGTGGGGGAGGGGTGTGTGTGTGTGTCTCTGTGTGTGTGGTTGACAATGCATCCAACTCACAAGACACACAGCAAGGATTTATTTATTCATTTACTGTAAACACAGGAACTGGATAGTGTTTTAAAAGATAGACTATAGGAGTAATATCACAGTGTTCTGTGCACTGGGAGGTCTTGTACTGCAAGATCTTATTATACTGTATAGAGTCTGTATACAATACAGTGTGCAGGTGAGGCTGTGAATGTTTTTTTTGGCCAAACTTACAGAAAAATTGTCTCATAATATACAAAATATTTCTTAAAATCTAAGGCTCATGTATTTTCACAATGTTCATCATTGCTGGGATCCTCCAAAGATTTGTGTTTGGTGTTGCGTTCACATTGTGAAAGAATAGTCACTGGGTTTGGATCCATTACCATGCCAAAGTTAGGGACAGCTTCTTCTTTCATATATCTTTTGGTTTTTGTTGGAGGGACAGGCATAAGTGCTTGTTGAAAATTTACAGTATAACCTCCACAGATATATTGGTCATAATAGTCTTGAATGTTGAATCCAAGCACATAGAAAACCAGCTGTTTTTGACTTACAGAAATTCTCTTAAATGTATGAGAAAAGATTCTCCTCTTGTCCTAAACATTGGGGTATGTTCTCTTTGAAGATACTGCATAGGATCGGTTCCCACTGCACTCACTACTTCCATATTTCCTCTGTGAGATTCTTGTGCTCTTGGAATCATTATGTCTGTAATACAGCTTTCTTGTGCTCTTTATCTGCTGTTACATTATCTGGCTGGATGTCCATCCCATTTGTAAAGTCTGGATCCAGATCCCACAGAATGTTAAAGTTATCATGCTCTGGGTGCTGTGGTGGCACAGGGGTAAAACACAACCCATGTATTGAGGCCTCAGTCCTCGTGCCGGTGGTCACAGGTTCAAATCCCTGCCTGGCGACATTTTCCGCATGTCTTCCCCTCTCTCATTACCCTTTTTTCCTGTCGAATTACTTTCAAACAAAGGCCACTAGAGCCAACAAAAAAACTAATGTTATCATGCTCAACACCCCTCCCACTGTGGGATGTCCCACCCTTACTAGGCACAGATAGTCCTGTAAACTATTTTAACCACTTTGTCAGAACGTTCAGTGTATGCTTTTCCTACTGTTTAAGGGACACGATTACACATCTTCCATCTCAGGTTCTGAATGATGCAGTAGACAATGTTTTTTTTTGTTTGTTTGTTTTGCTCCAATTCAGGCAGACTGGAGGTGGAATGTGGAACCAGGGTGATGATAATGGGAGAATTGACCCAAGAACAATAAAACCAGGGAGCTGAATTATTAATTGACAAAAAAAAAACGAGGGGAAACTAATTAGAGGAACACAGAGGAATTGAGGCAAATATAAGTGGGTACCTGAGGATAGGTGTAGATTCAAGATGGTGGGGTTCTGTAATGAAGATCCCCTCCACGTTCCATCCCACATTGTCTGATTGACAACCTTCAATCAGAGGACGATTAGTTTCTTCTGACTGAAGAAAACTAAGTACAGAACGAATGGAGTGAATATACGTCGGTATCTGAGGAAAGGTGTAGACATGGGACAAGACGGCACAGGGAACGATGGTGAGGTTGAGGATGCTGAAGACTGACCTGTGTTCAATGGAGATGATCTTGATGATGATCTTGAATAGGGTGCTGTTGAAGTTAGAACACTGGGAGGAGAGAGAATGATGGCTGCACTGCGCTGGACGTGTCTATGGAGGCAGAACAGAGAGTAGCGAAGTTCCACTGGATCTGAAGTACATAAAAAACTTTGCTACAGCATCAGCAGTTAGTGCCACTGCTTCAGGTAGTCTAGGTGCTACAGCTGCTGACTTGGAAGCTGGTGGTTCTGATGATGAGAAACCTGAGGGATTTATGCTAGTAACAGGTAATTTTTGGTAACAGACCCCTTTTTTGAGAACCTACTTCGTTGGGGTTCCAAGTGTGCTGAGTGGGGCTGAAAAACCAATGCCAGAAGACAGTCAGCGACTGACTAGAGGTTGGAGTCACTGGTTGCGTCCTACAATCTCCTGTACTTAGAGTGTTTTGTCTGGTCACCTGCAATCCCTTTCTGGCTCTCTCCTGTTTTGAGTCATACATAAAGTCACAGACAGACCAGACTGTACAGATCACCTCACTATACTCTTTAATGTGAGATGCTGGCTACAGCGGTAGCCAGCAGCCCAGAGCTGTTCCTCAAAATATTGTAGTGGAAATCCACCTCACCTGTGTAGGGTAGAGTTGAGCCATGGTGTAGAGAAATGGCCATAAGGTCCAAATGATCTTTGGTAACCCAAAGAAGTTTTTTATCTCTATATTTTATGCTGCGCATTGTCAGTTTTAATGTCTTGACCTTAAACGTTGGAGCAGACATTAAAGTTTGAAGTCCTCTGGTCCTCTGCTGATTGGTTAGCTAGTTCAGAGAGGCCATCTGTAACATACCCTGACCTTTGAGTTGTTAATATAGTAAATTTATCTTGATTTGGTCAGTGAGATCTTACTGATGCTGATTTGAAGACAATGCTGGACCATAAACAGATCTGTTGAAACTGCCACACATCAGCCCATTACTGCAGTTCCTCGTGTCTCTTGGAATAATAGCTCATTAGCCAGATCCTGATTAAAAGTGCGTAAGTGCAGAATGAGATGATCACACCCACCTCTGCCTGCTCCCCACTCTCCCCCCTTGATCTGATGACGCCATTTTAACTTGAAAGTGTTTGTATGTACGCAGGGGAGAGTGTGCGTGCATGCATGTGAAATTATTGGGTCTTGATTCGTCTCAGGGGAAATCAAAACCTTTTGTGCCCTGAAGGTATCGTCACACGAAATTAAAAGCAAGCGCATACCTTCACACATGCACACACACATACGACCACATGCATGCACTTCCACCTATACACACTTTCAAATCAGCATCAAGAGTAGCCTTCACTAATCTCTATTCTCTCCTCCTCAAAGACAGACACACGGGGATGAGCTTTAATCAGCTATTCTCTTTCAACTGTGTCCTGACGAAAGCAGTCCACAGAATATTAAGGAGCAGTGTGTGTATGTGTGCTACAGAAAGCAATAGGGAGAAGGAGGGGTATTATTGTGAATATTATTATCATTATATCAGACTGATTATAGAAAGAGGGAGAGAATAAAGAGAGGGTGGTGATAAGAAGAGAGGGAGGCAGGGACAGAAATGAGAAAATGAAAGAAGTGGGTCACATCTATTCTTCTTCGACTGTACCTGTCATCACCGTATTAAACATGTTTATCTGCAACTGGATGAGTGCGCAACAATCCATTCAGAGGAGGTGTTACTTTCTGATAACGTGTTAGATCACAGAACACGGTGGACTTTATTCGCTCGGAGTTGTAATCTTGATTGGATTCGGGATCTTTTATGAATGATAAACAGGATTACCTGCCTCCAGCACATATTAATGTGCCTTATTTAGCCGTCCAGGCTGCAGAGCTCAGACTCTCTAGCTTTAAATTTGTGCATGAGTCCTCAGTCGTTAATTGTTTTTGGGTCTGTGGAGCTAACAGCTAGACAAACCCAAGACCAAAGATGATTTCAAGCATAAAGTCACTTTCAGAAAATAGCTTATTGTTTCATTCAGATTCTTTCGGTAACATTTAAAGTGCTGTCCTTTTTGCATAAGGTGGCTTTTTAGACACTTGTCACTAAATGTACCAAGTGAGAGGATCAAGTGCTTAATAAGAAAAATATTCATTATATTGCCAAAAGTATTTGGTCACTCCATCAAATCATTGATTGCAGGCATTCCTACCTCTTCCATTGCCACAGTTATATAAAATCAATCTCTTAGGCATGAAGAATGCTACAAGCAGCCTTAAATTGTCTAGGTTGGTAGCTATCTCTAGTGGTTCCAGCGCCAGGTGCACAATGACTTGTCCAGACAATGACTGGACAATGACTTGTCCAGAGTCCAGAGTCATTGTCCTAAATTGCTCCTCATACCTAGGAGCAATTTAGAGAGATCAACTAATGTAATAGTCATGTTTATGGACTGTGGAAGGAAGCCAGAGTACCTAGAGAGAACCCATGCATTTACAGGGAGAACATGCAAACATCTGTGAAAGGATTAGTTTCGCTCAAGAACTTGGTGAATTTCATCATGGGGCCGTAACGGTACGCTATGATTACATTTCTGAAATTTCCTGGCTCCTCAATGTTCGAAGGTCAACTGTTGATGGGATAACAACAGTTATACTGCAGTTCAGTCTAGAAACGTGAAATTACGTAGTGGGTGGTGCAGCTGCACATAGTGTGCAAAGTTCATCAACTTTCTGTTGTTAACAGTTACACACATCCAAACTTCGTGTGGCATTTAGTTTACCTCAAGCACAGTCTGCAGAGAGCTTTGTAGGGTCTCCTTAAGAAGCTGTTCCATCTGACCCTTTAAAAGCAACAGGTGTGGTTCTCTAAAGCTTTCTGAACACCAGACTGGTGGAGATATGTTCTCCAGAGTGACGAAACATGCCACAATACAAAGTCTGGTTTTGGTAGTTACCAGGAGAACACCTCTTGCCTGACTGAATGGTTTCAAGTGTACATTCTAGTGCAGAGTGTTCTGATTTTGTGGAAACAGTTAGGAAGGGGCCAGATGCTGTTCCACAGTGACAGTTCACAATGCATAAAGCAAGGTCCAAAAAAAGCATCGATGAGCCATTTTGTAGTAGAAGGACCTCACTGGCCTTTATGGAGTCTGGACCTTTAGATTATAACATTCAGATCACAATGTAGTGTATTTTATTCCCAAATATACTAACTGGTTTGTCCTTCCTTCCTTAATTTCTTCCTCTCTTCTTTACATCCCTTGTTCTGTCCTACCTCTATCACCCTCTATGAATCCTTCCTTATTCCTTCACCTCTGTCCTCCTTTCCATGTGTCCCTTATGATTTCCTTTCTTGCATCCTTTCTCCTTCTCGTCTTTCTGTTCTTTCCTTTTCTCCCCTCATTCTTCCATTTTTTTTGCAATCCCTTTGCTTGTCTTTGACCTTGATTCCTTCCTTGAGTCACTCCTTCTTTTCAGTATCTGGGTGGTTTTCTGGTATCAGAACTGGAACCTGCCTACTGTAGACATATCTCCCAGAGACTTTCATTGTAGGAGAAGGTGATATCTGGCAGGGGATTCAAAGGCATCTTCCTCCGTGTGGAATTCAGTTAAATGGGCTCAGCTGGGGATCCATGGATAGCGATCAATGGATGGGACTGTAAACGTAATCCCATTACAGAAGCTATTGCATCACATTAACCATAATTTGATAATTAAATTAAAATTATGAAACCGCAGACAAAAAAAAGCCCCAAACCATATGACTTGGCTGACAGATTGAACTTTAAAAATGTTGAGGTTTCTATTCAATTTCATGGTAAATATCAGAGCCTACATCTAGAAAAGCGAACCTTAATTGCCCAGTGAACCTTAATTAAATTGAATGATTTAGAGGCAAACGATGGGTATACTGTCACAAATTTAAAATGTCTTCTAAGCTACTTCCAAACCTTCTGGGAATTTTGCAGAAAGCAAAACAGACCTAAAGTAAAATCTACAAATGTTTCCAGGCACCTCAAAGAAAAGACACCATCATTTCATCAATGTTTTAAACAGACATAGGAAATTTAGCAAGCTGTTCACTTTGCTGAAATGTATCTCTCTAATCAAGGATGGAGGCAAAATATTTAATGTACTTATATCTATTTTAACTTTTTCTCAAGATGGGCAAAAAATTTAAACATTTCCTGCCTGGAGTTTAAAAAGTTTTCAATACTTAAACCGTGCTTTTATGAGAAACTATTTATATAAAATACCTTTATAATCAGAATAGAGTAGAACCACTTATCATGGCTAGAGCCAATGACAGAATGTTTTGAACTTCCCCCCTCTGCATCTATGAAGCCTGCTTTTTAAAACCGATGAACAAAAGTCTACAAAGAGAACAAATCAGAACCAACATGACAGAGCTACTCCAAAATCAACGTTTACCAAAGGCTCAGCAGCCCGAGTGTAAAAGATCACACCTGCTCCAGGATATATCCTGTTCAGCATCACCATTTTCAGGTGGAATAGCGATGTCTTTGTGGCAAAGGATGATTGTTTAAGACCAAACAATAACACCCAAAAGAGTGTCACTTGCTATGATTACAGCTACATATGAGGTTGCTGCCAAGTGCTGCTGGCGAAGCACGCTGCCTTGCAATCTTAGCAGAGAGCACCTCTTGGGTATTGCATCATACGATAACTGCCAGAACAATTGTTGACTTAGAAGTTTTCCCTGCAGCAGTGTAGACTCTGCACATCAGGAGAGAGGATCATTAGAGGCGTAACATCCACTGTGCCTTTTAACCAAGGGTCATTGCTTTGTAATTGCAGTGCAACTTTTTTGATATGACTAGATGAGAATGTGATGTGTAAGGAAAATATGCTTGCAATGAGGGGAAAAAAAACAAAACAAAACCCTCAGGGCACAAATCGATTCTGCATCGAGGCTACTGTATGTAAAAAGTGAAGTGATCCTGACTTCCATGTGAATAAATTCAGCACCTCAAAGGTGTCTTAGACTTTACTGATATGTTAGCTGATATATTGGCAAGTTGTGTGTTAAAAGTGGATGATTAATACAGCGGTCTCCATTGTCAAGGTGTAACTGATTAAATTCCGCCTAATTCTGCTGGCGGAAAGGGGCCGCCGCGGTCCTGCTTCGTCTCTCGGTGACTGGAAGCGTTTCTGTTCCTCCTCATCACGCAGCATCCCAGACTCCCAGACCTCATCCTGGCTCATTAGAAACACACCACTATTGTTTTTCATCCGATGATGAAAGAAGCCAGAACAGAAACAATCCAATGATTCATTCACTTCCAGAAATAATCCTGTCATATCATGCCATATCATACACCAGGAACAGTTTTAAAATCAAAGTCTCTATTTGGGTTACTGGGTTTTGTTTTTTTTTGTTTTTGGCTTGTTAACAGAAGCTCCTTCGATTCATTCTTGTGGCAACAGCTCCCCCTACCTGAACATGAAAGCTCAGCACTGATCATTCATGTAGTTTGCAACATCAACTCAGCTTCTGCAGGGGATGGATAGTAGTTCTGTTCTTTGGATTAAACAATATTGTATGTATTTGCAGTAATAATAATAATAATAATAATAATAAAATCCATTGTGTCTACTTTCTCAGCAAGTGGACTTTGAGACGAAGAGGTCCTACACTTTGAAGGTGGAGGGGTCCAACCCACACATAGACCCTCGATTTCTCGCTTGGGGACCTTACAAGGATGAAGCCACAATCAAGGTAGTTTTGTGTGTGAAAAGGAGCAGAAAAGTTAATAATGCATGCATTTCATTGGGTGCACAGTGTAGAGAGCGATGCGTGCATATTTGTTTGCCGGTTTAATAAAGCAAACATCACAGGAGCCCTTCAACGGTTGTTTGTGTTGGTGTGCAGATATCGGTGGAGGACGCAGATGAGCCTCCCGTTTTCATAGCCTCTAGTTACACTTTTGAGGTGGAGGAGAACGCGCCTCGAGGCACCCCGGTGGGACGGGTTCATGCCAAGGACACGGATGTTGCCAACAATCCCGTCAGGTAACAGTAAAACAATGTGTGGCCAGGCACATAGACACTTAGATCAGTGAATCTAAAAGTTGAGATTATGGCGTGACATACTCCAAATGGTAAAGTCTATGAACATGTTGAGTCTTGTGTTATAGAACATGTTTTCTACAAACAGATACATGATTCCTCGGTACACGGATGTGGATCAGTTCTTCAGCATCTCAGAAGACGGAATGATCACCACGAACAGACCGCTGGACCGAGAAACACAACCCTGGCACAATATTTCAGTTTCAGCTACAGAAATTGGTATGTACACCAAAGCAAACACGCCCAATCATCAAAGCTTATTACAAGGCAACAAAAACAGTATTTACCCTTGAACTTAAGGGCCAAAGTGTTGGTACAATGTCTCTGTCATTGTGCTGACTCTATACCACAAAGACTTAATAGAGATCTGAATTCAAAGGAACAGAACCAGTCCTTTGCCTTCAGAACTTCTGTAATTCTTCAAGGTTGTAAAATCAAAGTTGTCAGTTTGCATCATGATTTGTGGCTGGGAAAGGACTTAAATACAGAACGAACTGAGGTAGAATCAAAGTTCTTTAGTTAGAAATACTGACCATTAATGTGGAAACTGGCTTGATTCTCTTTGAAGTCTATCATTATAAAGTGAAAAAAAGATTCATTACTTTTTGAAAGATTGCTTTAGGTAGTTTTTTTACATATTAGCTTTGGCTAAATTAGTAACATTAGTATTTTGACTTTACATTTGTTTTTTTGTTTAATGAGACAAACACCATGAAAGGGGTAAAGAACTAAAGCATTCACACATTTTAAGATGTTTCTATAGATCAACAGTCTGATGTTACGCAAAACGTTTAGGTCTGATTTTGAGAAGCAGCACACTGGTGGCGTTAACAGTGTCGACGCTAAGTGGTGCAGGAAGCCCTTATTAGCAAAGGGAAAGTAAAAAAAAAATACAAATGAAAACTAAAGAAAATCAGTTAGATTTGTCCACCCACAGACACGAGGAAGATTTTTCTCCTTGGTTTTAACGCCAGAAATCTTCACAGGCCACCGTGGCCCCACCCTGGTATTCTGTGGCCAGGGCTCAAGCTAGCAGAGCGCCATGTGGTTTCCCTGTGGCGTGCTCGACGCCAGACGGACAGATGGAAACGGACTAGTCGCCCACAAAGTTAGAAGCATTGCAGGCTATGCTAACCACATTTAGGCACTGGGAAGCTTAAATAAACGGCCAGTAATTACAGGGTAGTGGAAAACATACGCTGACAAGTTCAGCAAATATGTACATTTCTACAACACAGAAATACTTCCCATCCTTTTTTCTTCTGTTTGATATTCCGAATTTGTCATTTGTCCTTTTATAATTTTTGACATGATTGTGACATTTTTTTACACTGCAACCACATATATCTGTGTATTTTATCTGGATATAAATATAGTCTATGTAAATAGCTGATAAGTGAAAGGAAAACAACATAGTTTTCAGATGTTTTTCCAATTTAAATACATTTTTCCAATTATTAATTCACATTTTTTTAAGTATGACTTTTTTCATATTTTTCATATTTTTTCCATAAAACGGAAAAATTAAGAAAGAACATGTAGTTTGTAGCCTAAAGATAACATTTAAAAACAGAAAATGATTCCTTGTGTTAGGGTCCACGGCCTGCAGCTGAAATCCGTGAATCCTTTAGGCCCCCCTCTCTAAAAACACTTGGAATTGCATATTTTAATATTTCAAACATCAATATACCTTAATATTCATCAATATTTACAGTGGAAATTGTTTTAACATTACAGCAGAAGCGAACATCCCCTGTCTAACTTAACTCTGCTCTTTGGGGTTCATCCAGTTTGTTCCAAGGAAAGTGAATGCCGCTCCTGGATTGACTGCTTTGCCAACTCCAGCTGATAGTGTATTAAGTAACGTTGTGCCTAGTTATTTCAGCTCCCAAAGCTGCATTTTCCTCCAACTACTATTTTAGATATAATACGCACATTTTCCACAAATAATTTTGAGTGGTATTCCACAAAAAAATCCTTTACTAAGAGAATCAGTGGACACTAAGCAGAGAGTGGTCGGGGGTCCACTGTACATTAAGGTTTATAGTTGCAGCATGAAAATATGTTCAAATTTCAAGGGGAATTCTTTGACACATTACTGTAAATAGACATGAATCAGTGCGCGGTAGGCAGCAGAAATAATTAGTGGCTTGTTGCATTCTTAGAATTCTAAGAGGCTCTCTGATTGACAGACAATCTTGCAAGAAAACAATGTTGTCCCTCAATGCCAAGAATAGATTACTAAACAGACAAATAAACAATCACAGATTCGAGAACAGAAGGTTTTCTCACTTCAATGTGTTTGACACTGCTTTAAATATGCCTGGTAGCAACAGCGTACTGATTATTTTATGTGCATCACAGGCGGTCACCACCAAGACACCAAAGTGAGAGTTAACATCAAAGTGAAAGACGTCAACGACAACTCCCCAGAGTTTGCCACAAACAACGAAGTCCACATGTGTGAAAGCGTGGCGCCGGGGAAGGTACGCTCATCGGCACCAGGCGGTGCGGAGAACTCCTCAGCATTGAGAGGCATAAACGCTCAGTGACTGTTTTGTATCAACGTCTAGTCTCCTGTGTTTGTATGATGCAGGTTATCGAAACAGTCAGCGCTGTGGACAAAGACGAGATGGCTCACCGGCAACACTTCACTTTCAGCCTCGCTCCTGAAGTCGCCCACAACCAGAACTTCTCACTCAAAGACAACAGGGGTAAATCAATTTAGAAACCGATTTCTTTGTTTTTCTTCCTCCAACACTTTATTTTTGCAGCCAGCCTTCCTGTTTCTTCCTCTGCAGTCTCTTATTCAACACCTTCCCCCCCTCCTTCACTCAAATTAGATCAAAGCACGACCAGATGGAGGCTTACAGTGCCTCGTAGAAATAAGCAGGTGCTCTGAATTTTTCTCCCGCACACTCATGAATGCGCACATGTCCTGCGGGCCATATTAATTGTGGTGGGGTCTCTGTCCGTCTGTACGTGTGTCTTTGGGGGGCCAACTGATTGAATTAGGTTTCGTGAGAGCCGTGAGAGACAAAATAGGAAGGGAAACGAGAGTTAAGGGAAGTGGAGAAGACAGCAGATAAGAGAGGAAATGTCATGGGAAGAGAGCCGTGTGTGTAAAAGCATGTTTTACCTGTGAGCTTTTGAAGTCTTTGAATGTGTCATGGTTGTTGGTGCCTCATTGGGCTTGTCTGCGTATTTCAAAGCTGCTGATATTCTGGGATTTTCTAGACTATGGGTTTTACAAAGATATGGAAACAAAAATGCACTCGTGCAGCTGTTGGGCGGACAGAAATATGTTATTGAAGGACAATTTTAGAAAACTAGGCTCATCAAACCTTGAGGCAGCTTGGCTACAGCAGCAGAAAACCCAATGCGTCTTACCACGACATTCAGGAGGAGCGTGGATTGGGGGTGTCCCATCAGACCGTCATTTCCCAAAACCACACAAAAAAATTTGGTAAAAAGCTCTCGGGTCCAATGAACCCCATCTGTTGAAACCGTGGGAGGGTTAAAGGCACTATTTGTGTTATCATAATAAATACAGCCGAATATCATGATAAAATTTTAAGCGATATCGCCCACCTCTATTCTCTTGCTCTGACTCTGAAAATATGGGCTAACCAGCAGCAATTCACTGCTGGATCAGAGGAAAGAACTCTGTTTGTCAGGACATAGAAACATTGAGACCGTCATGTTAACCTCTGAGTTTAGTTTGACTTTTGATAAGTGTAACTTGAAACAGAAGAATAGCGGTGTTGCCTGGTGTAAAGGTAGAGCGGGCGTCTCTTATACGGAGTCCTTGACACAAGTGTTCAGGGTTTGATTCCTGACTTTGGCACTTTTTCCTGCATGTCTTCTCCCTCACTCTCTCTGCCCATTTCCTTCTTATCTGTTGCAAATTAAGGCCACTGGTCCCAGAAAAACCTTAGAAAAATAAAAGTCATACTAGCATCAGAGGACCTCAAGCTGAATGTTTCTTATTTTCCAACTGTTTTTATTTTATATCGTCTCACAGATTAAGCAGGTAAACGTTTAGAGCTGCACTAACAGCTGATTATATTTCACTGATTCCACAAACACTATTTTCGACTCAGCTCATTAACACTGTTAACCTTTAGTGGTTTTAATTAATCGCGCTCCAGCAGTTGTGTTCAACTTCAACTTTCAGATCGCCAGATTGGATCTGTGTGGCGTTCACAAACACCGCGTTTTGATGAAAACTGCTTTAACACATTAAGGTGGTGATATTAGGGAACTACTTGAACAGATGCTGGGATAGGTAATCAGATCTTTGAAGTTGAACACCTTTAATGCACTATGATCCTTCATGGAAACAGAAGGAGCTGGTTCTCTTACTGCCACTGGAGACCTGGCTTTAAGACCAGCTCTACTTTAGCACTGGAAGCACTTTGGTGGCAAGCTGTAATTGTGGGTTTGCATGAGGCTGATCATGTCCCAGCATGTGTGGTGCACTCTCTGCAGCTGAGAGAGAGATGACACGACGTACGTAGGTGCCACCTCAAACCCACTAATTCCAGAATCACATCACTGGGATGTGAGCTTTGTGGCAAAGCAGTTTTACTGCTGGACCAGGGGAGGAGCCGGTTCCAACTGGTCCAGTCAGAGAGGCCGCCACTCCAGTTCAGCTAAACCTTTCTCCACTGCATTCTACAGTTGTTCTGTTAGATTATACTACAGAGAGAGAGCTTACAAAACACATTTAGAAATGATGGTCTTAATATTTCCAGAGTAATTCAGAAACTGTTTTAACCTGCAGGGTTTGTTGGTTCATGTTTTTTTACAATCCCCACTTGTATTTATCACCTCTGATCAGTATTTATGAATAGTGCTGTAAATACGCTACACACTCTGTTTCAAGCAGGATTTATAGACACCAACTAGTGATATTTCAGGATCCAATAACTTTTATGAACAAGAGTCACAACCAACTATAAATACTGATTGTGGGAACAACTGTACTGGCAAAAGTTCTCAAATCTTGATTATTAGAATAATCAAGATTAGAGGAAGATGATATTATAAGTATGCCCTCTGGCCCATCAGGTTTTTGGCACTAAAATGAGACCAGTGATATGAAGCTCAGCTGGAACCTTCAGCTGTTGAAACAGGAAGATTTGGTGCTGATAGGCACAAGCACAAATGAGATTTAAAAACAGAACAAAAAAGCAAAAGTTGACAGAAAAATATCATTTTTGCTTAGAAAACAAGAAAACCCGTCACTTTCAGGTTGATGAGTAAAATTACAGATAATTCCCATGATGCAGAAATGTAGTATGTAGTTTATTCATTTCTACGACAGAAACACGTCACATTCATTCCTTTTTCAAATGAAATCCACAGGTTGTTTCAAAGTAATGCAAGCGCAAACAAGAATACAATATTTAAACCAGGAGGATTATGCAAAATCAGCTTATTGACCTTTATATAATATTCCCACCTCTGCTCCTCCAGACTAGCAGCAGCAATTAGCAATCACCTGGTGGAACTGGGCATCTACTGAGCTCCATAGAACAGCTGTAAATGGCACTGTCTTCAAATCCTGTGAATTCGGGCATTCCAGCCACTTGAGCTGCTGAGCAGTTATGGGATGGAAATCGTTTTCCTTCTTGCACATGTTTGTGTCTCTTACTGTTATTTAGCCAGCTCACCTGCATGTCTTCACTTCTCCCCTCTACAGACAGCACAGCCAGCATCTATGTGCTCCGCAAAGGCTTCAGCCGTCTGACCCAGGATGTCTACTACCTTCCCATTGAAATAAACGACAACGGCTTCCCCTCCATGAGCAGCACCAACACCCTGACCATCAGAGTCTGCTCCTGCGACAGCAAAGACTCCATCCTCTCCTGTAATGTGGAGCCCTACGTCCTGCCTGCTGGGCTCAGCACCGGCGCTCTGATTGCAATTCTAGCCTGCATTGTCATTTTGCTCGGTAAGAAACGGTAAAAAAAAAAAAATACGCACCAAGTTGAACTATGTTGGACATCTAAGGGTGATTACATTGCTTTTTATTTGAGGATGTCAGTATAAAAGGGGCGAATTATAAAAGCACACCATACGTTTTAGTTTATTTATTCTGTAAATAAATAATTATTTCGACATTTATTAAGTCTTTGCCATTGCTCCTCACAGCAGTTTGTTATTTCAGCGGACATACCAAATTATCCGGGAAAAATATGTGCAGAATTTCTTTTAGAGCATATCAACATGCAGCTCAGGCAGCTGAAATACCTCAGTGCAGTTAGTGTGTCTGCTAACTCTTATGAACCTTAAGTACATTAACACAGGTCTTAAATGTTGTTGCCACAGGATTATTTGGTCTCATATTCTTGTGTTATCGACCAACTTGATTTAGTTGGTCGATAACTTTTTGACTTAATGTTTCACCCTTAACTCGTATCCCCACACGGTGGTGGCTGCATTATTTTGTGAGAATGCAGGTAGCGAAATACAATCCTGTCCTGCAGGAAAACCTGGCAGAAGGTGGTGGGATGAGGAAATTCAACTGTCAAAGATTTTGTAAAACCAACCAGTTCACAGTTACACACTACTTTGGATTTGTGGATCTTGGTGTCATTAGATCGTACTAATCAGTCTGAGCCAACCAAATCTTACTTTTGTTCTATTATTATTAATTTTTTCATCACAGTATCATACCCATATCTTCTGATCGTAAATCTAAAATCTCAAAGACATCTTGGAAGTGTGTTTGCAGTTGAAATCATTTCATCTTCCTGGTCTTCGCTGACTGATTCAGGCTACATCATCCTCATTAGAGCCGAGATAGAGATATGACGCCGCGCTCTAAGATTAGCAGGATGCATCCGAAAACCTTCAAAAGACATATTTGAAAATTACAAGCAATTAAACGGACATGTGTGCATCACAGTAGTATAAATATGAATTAGTCTTTAACGGGCCTCCCCAAGGGGTATGCCAATTATCCACACTCATTGCAGTGCAGCGTTTACTCATTTGCTGCTCGGATTTGAAAGACGGATCCAATGCCAAAACAAGCTGTTTAATGTGGTGTTTTGTTTCCTGGCAGCCATTGTGGTTCTGTTTGTCGCACTGAGGCGTCAAAAGAAGGAGCCGCTGATAGTGTTCGAGGAGGAGGACATCAGAGAAAATATCATTACATATGATGATGAAGGAGGCGGCGAGGAAGACACGGAGGCCTTCGACATCGCGACACTGCAGGTAAGGAAGAGTTGCTCCAGCAATAAGATGTCTTCCCCGTCTTTCTGTCAATCTTTGTATGTTATTACCGCTACCCTTTTTCGCCCAGAACCCAGACGGTGCCAACGGTTTCCTGCCAAGGAAAGACATCAAACCGGAACTCCAGTACCCCATCAGGCCTGGCGTGGGTCGCCCGGCACCCAACAGCGTCGATGTGGACGACTTCATCAAGACTCGGATCGCGGAGGCCGATGGCGACCCCACGGCGCCGCCCTACGACTCCATCCAGATCTATGGCTACGAGGGCAGGGGATCGCTGGCCGGTTCACTGAGCTCGCTCGAGTCGGTCACGACGGAGTCCGACTTGGATTATGACTATCTGCAGAGCTGGGGGCCAAGGTTCAGGAAGCTAGCCGATCTGTACGGGACGAAAGACTGCTCGGTTCTCGACGAGGACGACGGCGAGGACTCTTAACAGCGGTCTTTCCGGCGGAGGACGACCACCTGATTTCGAATTCATCGATTCCATGAGGATGCGCTGACTGAAGGTTCATTCACGTTCCAGTTATAACCAACTAGTTCATGCCAATCTGAACATTAACAGCTCCTCCCTTCCACATGGCGGTTCCCCTGGATGGTTGAGTAGAGGGACGCTGACTTGAACCGCTGCCCTTTCCTTTTTCTTAAATCTCTTCTGTCTCTTCTATGGTTCATTTTTTCCACTGTTTCTATAGACTTGAGCTTTGCAGGGCTGAGAGTTCTGTCACCAGTATGTCTGTTTAAGAGAAAATTTGATGGGAACCATATTAGTGTACCATCTTGGATATAGCATATACTTTTGTGGACTAGATTCATGTACTTCCTCAAAGGTGGCAGCCAGGGAGATATTTTATTCTCTTAACAGCTCCCTTAGCAGCAGGGCATATTGCATTCTGTTTCTCTCTTAAAGCAGACGAGGAAGAGCAAGAAAAAAAAAGTGTGTTTTGGGGTCTGGCAACAGCCTGCAACCAGATGAAATCTGAAGAAGTTTAACATGCTGTTCTGTCGACCGAAAGCAGCAGGTACCACAGATCAGATGAGTTGACCGACTCCGGGTTGTTGATACTCTGAAGATGAGCAGAGCATCTTCACAGTATGGTGGCCTTATAATAATTCAACAACAACTCCAGGGGTTTGCACACACGAAAAGCAGAGACTGAAGATCGAGACCACTAGCTTTGGTAGCTGCACCAACAAGTGGGCTGTAGGAGTATCCGTGACAGTGCTTCACAAGTATCACCCATTTTTTTCTACTCCCAAACAGAAACGGACTGAAAAAGTATCTCCATTTCCAAACTGTGGATTTTTTTTCCCTTAGTGATTGAGTCTTCTCTAAGAAGAGAAGACGTTTTTATTCCACAGACCCGGTTTGTCCAAACTCCTGCCATCAGCAATCGTTTCCCATTTTGACCTGAGTCGACCAACGAATGATCACCGCCATATTCCCAGTCCACCAATGATGACGATGGGTAAAAATCTGTGAGCTCTAAAAATCGCCTTAAACTTAAACAGAAACTCTTGCAACCCAGTGCATTCTCTCTTTTTTTCCCTTTTTTTAAGTTTGTTTTTTTTTTACTTGAAGAGTATATTCAGAAAGCAAACTCTTCTGCTTGTTTAGTGTGTACAGAGCAACGTGCGGACATATGACGTATCACTCTGAGGGTGTAACCTGCGCCTCGGCCGCTCTTAAACAAGGATGTGCTGTTGATTGGTTAGCCCAGCAAAGTAAATGTAAACTTTGTCACTCCCTCCACATTCCTAGATATAGTGGCTGTTGAAAGTCAACACACCTCCAGTAAAATGCTGTGTTCTTCTGGTGCTAAAAAAGATGAGACGTTTGTATTGAACCCTTAAAATCCAGCTAAAAACAAAGTGTAAATAAGTGGGAACAGCCTTAAGCTTATGCTCAGTTGAAACAACTTTTGATTGAATTTCAACATTTTGAATTCTTTGGAATGATCATAGAAAACCACATCTTGTTTTCACAACATTTTCTCTCTCTACTTTGGAAAACTTTTCCAAATCACACAAATTCTAAGAATGTTTCTTGTCCACAGACCCCAGTAGGCAAGGGCTGTCGAATTTAAGCTGAACTTAAATTTGACATAATGACTAATACGCCACTGTAACCGTGGTGTGCTTTGGATAATCACTAATGTCTTTGTATTAGAATTTTTTTCTGTCTTCTCCTGACTGATACCTATGCCTGATTAGATCCTTCTTTTTCTGTAAGATCTTTGCAAAACTTAGCTAAAATATGCTAATTATCAAATATCAGGAAAATCCGGCAATTTAGCAAAGTCTCATTGTGTGCATCTCAGAAATCTGTCACTTTAACGGGGGTGTGAACACTTTCCAGAGCAGTAGTGTGTTGCCTGCAACATATGTTGCATCAACATGTGTTGATTTTAAACACAAATTGTGCACATGTGGGGCGGGACGGGGTGATGGAATCCCGGAAAGGTTGACACCCGAACATCCTTTTTAAGAGTGTGTGTTTTTGTTCACCTTCTTTTTAATGTTATATTATTATTACTGTTGTTTTCTATTATTATTGTTGTTGTTATCATCATTATTATTATTATTATTATTATTATTATTACAGTAAGAGTTATTTCATTGGCTGCAGCCACAAAGGAACAAACTGATGTTTAACTGTATGCAGACGACACTTCAGTGTTCTTACTGTTTTAATGAACACACACCAAATAAAAGATATTTGTTTTTCTTTTCTTTGGAAAGTTGTAAGAAATTCCCTGCCTAAAGTTAAATATCAGCTTTGATTATTATTATTTTTTGCCTGAGCGGACACAGCATTTTCTTCCTTTCTTATTTTATTTTGTTGTATTTTACGTTGTTCATTCCATTATTTTGCATTTCTTGGTTCTTTCTCCCTGTTCCTGAGGAAAAACTAGCAATCTGTGTTTGTTGCAGAGAGAGAACGCCTCGTTTTTAATTCTCTGTCAAGTTTTATGGTACAGATTTGTACAATTTTAAAAGTTATTATTTTAGTATTCATGCAGAATATTCCAGTATTACAACAAAAACATGTTAAGAAGATTTAAAAAAAAAAAAAAGAGTTACAACATCACACTTATATTTTCAGAACATTGTATTGTTGCTTTACTATGTGCTTCAATCTGAGAAGCAGAAAAAAAAATTTGAAATAAATGCTCTTTTTATAAAATTTTTATGGAGGGTGTGTGGTAGTTAATTTTTTAACAGTTTGTTTAACAACACCACTTTAGGATTCCATGGTCTGTATTTATTGGAATTAATAAAGAACTGTATGGTTTTATGACTGAGGAAAACCTAACCTCAAGTAACCTCAGCATTCCAGATTCCAAGCGGTTATTATTTATTAAAGAGAAAGAAAGTCGACATAGAAAGCAGTATTTGGATAAAAAATAATAATAATTGAATTTTAGATTCCAATAGAAGAGAGAAAATAGAAGCTGATTATCAAATCCACTGGACTTATCTTGTGACCAACGCCATGTTAGTGAATATTTTGATAGTTTGCTGGTAGGAAGCATACAACGCTCCGTTAACTAAGGTATTTTACCCATGAGTGGACATACAATCAGATTCTCAGTCCAAAAGATAAAAGAAACTACAAAGGTTCTAGAGCAACTTTCAGACAAAATAGTTTAGTTTCCATTTATCATAAAATTACACTAGTTGAAATTATGTAAATAAATTTGCTAAATGGGAACACGCCAACTTAAAAGAAACCTTGCGCTTCTCAATGAAAAGTTTTTGCTCTTGGAAGAGGTGATTTTTCAGCCATATCGAAATAGATGTATTTTGCAAAACTGCAACAGAAATACTTTGTTCCATCACACAGATCACAGAAACAGGTGGATGTTACTACAAGCAGAAATTATGAAAAAGACAGGAGGATGATGGTTTGTTTTTGTTTTCAGACAATGTGCCGTTGGCTCCACCGTAACACTCACTGCATCACAGTTCCAAGGAAGTTGTGTCATTTGACTGAGTTGAATCCATAACTCTTCTGTAAAACCACAGACTACAATTTCCCCCAGAACACCACATAGGTAGCCGCTGCAACGCCTGAATAAGACACTGACTGATGTCTCCTATGGATCTGCACATGTGGATCCACAGGAAGAATAAAAGGAATGCAGCTTTTCACAAGGAAAGTTGTGAGTTTGAATCCATCCACCCCCCCAAGCCCCCAAACATCAATTAACAACCAATTATTTTTGGACTTTGAGAGGAAAGTGAAGCAGCACCCAACCATCCCCAAAGCAGGACAGAATCTGTTACACCCAGTGTGGGGAGGTTAACAATTTACAAACCGAGAAACCAACATTATATCCTGCTGCTTCAAGCCCTTGTCAGAGTGAGTTGTGGAGTAATTCTCCGTCAAAGATGAAAACACATTCATTAGGTTACACTGATGGAGGCAGAGCTGAGAAAGGTCACACTGCACTTTGGCTGAATAGCTAAAGAGACAATAAGAGGAAAACAAAGGAAAGACTAACCATCAGTCCTGCTCATCAGATTGAGCAGCACTAAGGAGGAACAGGACATGAAAGGTCTAGTGCAGCAAAATTGCTCCTTTTGGCTTTGCTGCAATGTTATCATGGAAATTACACTGTCCTTACATTTGGGAGGAACATTTGTAGTGGACGAGTCATTTAAATGATGTTCAAATTTTCTTCTGGAAAAGCTTTTTTTGATATAACAAAATGCAGGGATAAAAAGTATTTATCAGTGTTTGTTTCCATGACAAAAATAATGGCCAAAATATTCAGTGAATAGCCTTTGTCTACAAATGAAAACAGGACTCAAAGTAAATAAAGTAAGAAGACTAGAACAATAGTACGTGTTGTGTTAGAATCAGCTGCAAATCACTGGCTGTGAACAATTCTCACTCCAACAAGCTGCACCATCCTTCATGAAATCCTAAGCTAATACTTTCTCAGTCACTAAGGTGTTATGAGTGAGATTTATGCCATCAGTTGCTGCATCCACTCCTTCTGAACTGTGTTCCAGTGCTAGCACTGAAAATATTCACAAACTAAAATGAGTGAATGTTGGGTTGCTTTTACATTATGTATTTTTCCTGTTTTGTGTTTCTCTTCATGGGGTTTTAATATGAGATTAAATGTGTCTGAACATTTGAGTCTATAGATACCCATACTCCATGAACCAAATCTCTTTCAACAAAGTGTAGCCTTCTTGACTACATGTCGTCACATCAGAGGTTACTCTGGAACGGTTTGGGATAATCAACCAGTAATCCGGAATGTTTGATTCCTTTATGCAGATCGCAATATTCAGTTCATTTATTTCTGAATTTCAATTAGAAAAAGGAAATGGAATAAAGTGTTAATATTGGACCATATTGATGGTTATGGCTTACAGTTAATGACAACTCAACATTCAGTTTCTCTGTATATTAGAATATAATTTCAAGTCATTACAAAAACTAGTTTATTGCAAAAATATCAACCAACTTAACTATTCTCTTGACCATGTCTGTAAGGTTCAAGTCAGTCCAGTTTGCTGGCCAATTAAGCTAAGTGGCACCAGTCATGTCATTAACCAGGTTTTGGTCCTTAACTAAGCATTTACTTTGGCATTGCATTAGGTATTGTAGGAGCAGGTGATAAATGAATGTATTCGTGAATGTGGAATAGATCACATAGGTAATCAGTGTCTATATGGTAAGAAGCTTTCTTTGTGAGGTGTTCCATTAGGAAGAGCACTGACGTAACTAGGTGCTGTCAACAAGCGTTTGGAAATATGTCTGGCTTCAAATGGACACTGACCAGATGTAAAGACCCCGGTGTCTCAGTGATTTAAAACTTGGGCTTGGCCTTTACAGGTACTCTTACATACCTTGTGCTTGAGCGTAATGTTTGTTACAGACTTTCCATGCTTTATACAGAAGTCTAATCAAACGCTTTGGTTCTGATCTTAGTCATAAAGCTCCGGGTAACACCGTCATTACCTACTTGGACACTGAAGTCCCTCAGGAGCACCACATGGCCCCCTTCCAAGCTCAGTAATCTGAACAGCTGTTTGGTGCATAAGCACTAGTCAGAACCTCTTGTGGATGCTGCTGTGCCTCAGGGGTAAAACACAACCCATCTAAAGCCTCCATAGGGAGTACCATATAGTGCCTTATATGGCACTGAGTACCATAACACTTAGGTGCCGGTGGACTGGCAACTGGCTCCTCTTAACCTCTGGCTGATGAAGCTGATGATTTGCAGGTGTGTAATTGCTCAGCAGGTCTGCCCTCCGGTGAGCAGCAACCCCCTGGCTCCCTCTGGTGGAACACTGTAGAACCTGAAAGAGCCCACACAGAACCCCAGCTTCCCAACGCCCTCCACCACATTAAGGTGGCAAGTTAACAGGATGGATCAGTCTTTGACTGTACAGGCTCATATGACTGGCCAGAAAGTCAAGCAGAGGGTGCAGAAAACTTTCCAATATTGTTCCCTAGCTTGGACAGCATCTTCATCCATACCTATAAAGTAAATGGCTCTGACCTTCAATCATATTTATGATCTTTTGTATCTGACACAAGCCATGCATTGTCTCACTTCCTAGTAGATCTGATTTTCACATCTCACCTGCTCCTCACAGCTCTACTTTCATCCGCTTTCATCCTTCTTCTCTCCGTACATGTGTCTCTGCCTCTCACTCTTGGCTCTCCTGTTAAGGTAATTAGAGTTCAGTCTGTGTCAGTGTGTGGGGTATCCCAGTCTGAATGAAGCCTGATTAGTTTTTAATCATGAAGTGGCACTTGAGTAAACAAGGAAATATTCTCCCTGTCACTCTGGAGAGAAGATGTGAGAGTGTGTATGTTTATGGAAAGGTTTCTGTACAAACCGAACGGATGTCCTTGAGTGCACAACAAACAGACACACAGTAAGTTAATCAACCAGTCAGTCAGCCAGTCAGTAATGTAGTTATTCATTTCTAGCACACCTTGCTAGTTAGATGCATGGGGAATTAGCTTTTCTAGCAGTTGGATGTCCTAAAGGTGCACAAACCCCAAACCTGGTTTGAATCCTTCCAATGCAAAACTGATCTGTAACCTGCAGAGTAGGTTCCTTCATGAAACCCTTAACAGTTAGCAGATATAACAAGGTAAATAACTACTACTATCTTTTTTTAAAACAAATTGTTCCTCATTAACACAGATCATGTCAGCTTGGGTTGCTAGGTGACAAGCTGGATTTTGTTGGAGTTGCTAGGTAATGGCGCAGTGCCCATCGATTGTGACTTAACAATCAGGAGATCTTTGAAAAGGCTCATTTTCCAGACACCAAAAAACATGAACTTATTGCCAGCTGGGTGTTTTTTGTTGGGTTGTATTTAGACGCAGTAGGAACCCCAATGGAAGTACAAAGGAATGAATAATGTGAGTTTTGCATAATAATAATTAAATGTTGTGTTTGCATACTACAATGCAGAACTCCAGTTGTTAGTTAAAAGTTAACAGAAAAATGTAACATCACCGGGTGATGTTTCAAATCAAATGCTGGAGATATTCCACCTGTGTGACCTGCTTAACATTCTCTCACTACAAAGTGTTTAGTTCTGGGTCAATCTAATAAGTCCTACTTGCCTACCAGGGTTGAAAAACTACCCCAGACACCTAACCTGGTTCTTGAAAAGGTGCCTGCAGCCGAGGCACACCTTTTTATTCATTCATCAGTGAGGTGAGCATCACTTGTGTCACTCTCTTCTTACCTATTAGGCATGTAAATTAAAATGATTACTTATTGTGAATAATGAAAAGCTTTAATAGCCTCTTGGGTGGCAATATGTCAGAAAATTAAGTTGAACTTTTTCAATCCAATCCAGTCACACAGTCAGAATTCTTCTACTGTCAGACAAAGAAGCGTCATTGAATCGATGAAAGCCTCGCACAATGAGGGTAATTGACTCTGGGGTTTGAGAAATCAAACTGCAACTCTTTGATGTAGCGTCTCCGTCTCTGGTTGTGCCTTCCTGTGTGCGGTTTGTCACAGAGGAGAAACAACAACACGAAGCGCCACGAAAAGGACAGAGCGCCGTGTCCTTAGCGCCGTGAGTGAGTCTGCGAGTGATAGTTATGTAAAAGCAATCAGTGACCTGTTTAATCTTTCAGAAAGAGAGCCTGCTCATTTCCATAATCAGTGTCTCTTTTTCACAGAATCCCCCAAGTTCCCGCTGAAGAGCCGTCACTGCTGGCAGTCTAAGTGGGGGGGAAGTGACACCACACTTCTTTGGTCCTTTTGCTTTCTTTTGTCCTGGTGATGCCATGATTGAAAGCATTCAAATAGATTATTGAAGCATCTGCTAGAAGTCACTTATTCACACTTGAGAAGTGATCATTTCTCTGCAGTGCCTTGCAAAAGCATTCATACCTCTTGAACTGTTCCACATTATGACCACAAACCTATTTATTTTACATGTGTTATGTTAGGTGTATCACTATGAAAATGTGCTATCAGTGAATGGTCTACTGTTGTGTTAAATTTAACTTCATTATGAATCCAGCTCTCCTGTCTAGGCCTGAGGTTTGTTACCAATCATTAGAGAATGAAGACCAAGGAACACAACGGGCATGTCAGGTAGACATGGTTTTTAATTACATGATTGATGTCATAATACCAGGATACAGTTAACATAAAACAAAAATAAAGTCTTTATATTACCAGAATTCGTAATAGAATGAGACTAAAGTCAATAACATGAGAATAAGTTCCCACATGAAACTGTCAAAAAGAGAAAATGTTGAGCATCTTGTGAAGTTAAACTTGGTTTTACAAATAAGGAAATACTTTGAACTTTGGAAGAACCACATGGACTTGTTGAGCTGGTCACCTCAGACACTGATAACTATCCAACCTTGTTTCTCTTCAAAGTTACTATTTTCTCTAAATTGTATAACTTTCTTCTGGTAAAACGATGTCTCTATTTTGTTGCAATATTATGACCGTTTTCTTCATTTAAAAAAAAAAGGAATGTCTTGGTTTAGTCTAACACTCTGGTCAGATCTGATCCTTTCCCACATGTTTGTGTGGCTTGTGTGAAATTTGGAATGAAACCTTCTTAAGGCTTTCCTTTAACAACGCCATTTTCTTGCCACTCTTCCATGACAACAGGATTTGTGGAGCGTTCAACAAATTGTTTTCCTGCTGACAGCTTTTTCCAACTGGAAAAAGGGGGGTGGAGGGTTAGCTGATGGAGCTCTGTTTGTTGAGCTGAGGGGGTGAAGATGACGTATTCTCCACCTCCACCACAATACAAGCACTCAGAAACATTCCCTCATATTTCAGGCTTTTTTCAATGAACTGAAGCGCTTGGAATCTGCTTTTTAGATCCAAAGGTAAAGCTAACATGAGCCAACATGCTAAAGCTAACAGTTACCGTGGTGAGTGTTTGTGTGTATGAGTAAAGAGGAGATTACTGCAGTGATATAAATGTTGGTGTGAGCCAGTTGTTTGCGTGTGTGGGGGTGTGTGTGTGTGTGTGTGTGTGTGTGTGTGCTGGTACTGGCTCTGCCATTCCTGTGCACGACTCACAGATGGGTTGGATACGGAGGTTGGGCACAGAGGGGCTGGCTGAGCTGCATGCCATATCAGCCAATAGCATCATTACTCACAATTAGACCCTAAGCAGATTAAAGAACTCCAAGCAGCCAACCAGGCAGCCACACAGAGACAATCAAACTGCTTTCAATACTGACCCTTTTCAGCACTTTTTTTTTTCAAACGTGTTGCTTCTTTAAATCAAATCCCCACGTCATTATGCTGGCACTTTATCCTTCTAATGTGTTGACATTTTATTCATTAGATGCACTAAGATAAGTGCTGAATTTACTGTCCCTGAAGTTCTTTTATTTGTGTTTGGTACACACACGCCCCGGCTGAAACCCTCTTGGTGTTATTTCCATCGGGGGAGGCTGGCGGTTTGGTTGTGCCTGAACCCGGCAGTGATTTCAATCAGTCATCCAGATGGTAAAATAATTTACTCGAGGTTTATTGCAAACCAGAGACGGTGCACACCACAATGCACAACAGCAAAAATGTCAAAGGATTTCTCCTGAATTTAGTTTTTGTGTTCACTGTGTGGCAGGATGGTTCCTCTTTGGTTAGTGTGAGTTTTAAAAGGGCCAAAAGAATCAACATTGAAAATCAGTCAAGATGTGTAACATACAGTTGGTTGTCATTTAATTTCGATTTTGTTGTAAATTGTGACATGAATGAAAAAAATGACATTAATAAGAAACCAATTTCTGCATTACATATACATGACATTACAGTCACAATGTGTGTCTGTAAAATAAAATATATTTCCCCTCTGGCTGCACAGTGGCACATGTGGTAGCACTGTTGCAGTAAGAAGGTTCTGGGTTCGATTCCCGGCCCTGGGTTCTTTCTGCACGGAGTTTGCATGTTCTCCCTGTGCATGGTGGATTCTCTCCAGGTACTCCGGCTTCCTCCCACAGTCCAAAAACATGACTGTCAGGTTAATTGGGCTCTCTAAATTCTCCCTAGGTGTGTGTGTGTGTGTGCATGGTTGTCTGTCTCTGTATGTCCCTGTGACAGACTGGCGACCTGTCCAGGGTGACCCCATCTCTCGCCCGGAACGTAGCTGGGCGAGAGATGGGTGTTAGAAAGTGTTAGAAAATGGATGGATGGATGGATGGATGGATGGATGGATGGATGGATGGATGGATGGATGGATGGATGGATGGATGGATGGA